>CAUYLG010026991.1:0-214236 GCA_963573385.1 Cacajao melanocephalus
AAAACCTCTCAATAAATAAAAAAAAAAAAAAAAAAAAAAAAAAAAAAAAAAGGCAGAGCATGGCCTTGTTTGACTGCAGCTGGGAATGTTCTTCTTGGATGACTGTTTTTTCACTGTCATATGCATGTCTGCAAATGACCACCAAAGTGCTGAGTATGTTGATTTTGGGGTTAGAAATACATTTGGTGAGTAGAGAAATTTGCAAATATGGAATCTGTGGATAATGAGGATCAACTTTATTTGTTTAATGTATAAATGTGATAAACGATTAAAACGGCCACCAGTTATTCCTGTTCTCCCAACACAGCCTTTTGTAGTGACATCCTGTACTGATTCTGATGTGGCCTCAGGACTTGCTCTGGCCAATGGGACAGCAGCAAACCTAAAGCAAGCAGAGTCCTGGAAACTGCTCATGCATTGAGACCATCCTCTTGGTGTTTTCTAGAGCCCTGAGGCAACACCTTGTGAGAAAACCCAGGCATGTCTGATGCATGTGGACTTGTGGTCAAGTGCATGCCCATCCTGTTGCCCCATCCGACATTGAGTCAACTTCTAGACATATGAATGAGGCCACCCTAGATCACCCATCCCACATGAGCTGGCCTGGATTATAAGACCCACCATCAACCCACAGAACGGAGAGAAATAAAAAATACGTTGAACAAACTCCTCTAACCTACTAAATTTGTGATGATCGTTACCTATCAGTATTCACCTTGCTTCTTGCCAATTACTTAGGTGGAAACCTGGGCAATCTAGGAAGGACAGAAGTGTAGGTAAGTGTGTTGGTTGGGTTATGGAAATAGTTTAAGGCCCTACGTTTAATCGACCAAGACATCTTAACTTATTAAGTAGAGTCCTGACCTTCTCCACTTCGGAGCAAAGAGGAGAGAGTGAAGCAAAGTGGATAAAGGAGGAAATGATGCTAGGTGGCCTGGGGAGAATACGAATTTCTTTGGTGGACATACGGGCCACGATCACTCCATATGGAGTTCTGAGTCAGGCTTAAAAATGAGACATAGAATGGTGCTTTCTTCCACTTTTTTTTTTAAACATCTGCTCATCTGTAGACTGACAAATCTCCTTCTACAGCAGGCTGCTTGCTGACACCTTTGCCTCTGATGTTCATAGTCTTCATGTTTAGATTTCTTAATGCCATGCTTAAAAGTACTTTCAAAATCCCCAAATATCATTTATCTCAGGCAGCAGAACATCTTCAGGAGAAAGAAATCTTTGCCTCCAAAATCAGAGTAGCAATTAAAAGCACAGAGGTCTATGGGGGTAAAAGTAAATTGAATTGGAAATGGGATGTACGGCAAACTTTTCAAAAAACCAAGAACTAGTCATTCAGTAAACAAAATTATTTTTTTAAAGCAAGCCCTTTCAAATGCTTCCACT
Organism: Cacajao melanocephalus; assembly: GCA_963573385.1. NCBI lineage: Eukaryota > Metazoa > Chordata > Mammalia > Primates > Pitheciidae > Cacajao > Cacajao melanocephalus. Next base: position 1,399 of record CAUYLG010026991.1, read on the forward strand.
TTATTTTTTTAATGCTTCAGTGACTAAAAATGGCAAAAGCATTTTATTTATGTAAAAAGAAATCACTTGTATGCAAAGTTGCAGCTGCTTCTTATAGGTATACAAATGAATAAAAGCTTGGGAACATGCTGGGTTTTCTCTCTCTTTTTTTAATGGAAATCTTGATGCACTGTTCAGAGCTGACTTGAGAATCATTCATTCATTGGTATCTTGGAGTTTCAACTGTATTGACGACAAGAAGTGAAATACTAAGATGATGTCCATATCCTGGTTGTATCTCATTAGATGCAGTTGGTTGCCTCTTGTGCTTTTGAGAATTGTGACTCTTTTGATGAAGCTAGAAAATAAAAATTATGATGATAATGATCATAATTAGTAAATTTCTAATAAATTATTGTTTAATATTATTCGGGGTACCATTCCCATACCTCTCAACTCCATTTTAAAAATAACCACCTTTTTCCTTACCTAATGTTCAAAAATACAAAATCATTACTTGAAAATTGCTAAGAGAAGATACCAGAAATTGGTCTTCAATTAACTTGTTTTTGATGACTCAGGAAAACTCAAAAGAAATTTATTGTGTGTACTGTTTATAAAAAAGAGCAAGTAATCACTTATTTTTTTAGGGCCCCGTCTAGCCGTGTTTATTTTTGTTTGAAGCCAGTAAGGCCAACTCTGAAGGCAGCCTTGGAGAAGCTTAAAGACCTTATGTTGGCTTGAGAACTAGATAGAGTCATGGTTAGAACCTTATCTCTGGGCACCTTTCCTGAGGAGGTATGGTGGATACAGTGGGCTCAAGAGCAGGTTGGAAAAAGTATTTTCACTGCGGTCTGATAAAGAGGAAGTCAAACTGATGCTGTTACCTGATGACCTGATCATATACCTAGAAAACCCTAAAGACTCATCCCAAAAGCTCCTAGAACTGGTAAATGAATTCCGCAAAGTTTCAGGACGCAGAAATCAATGTACACAAATCAGTAGCTATGCTACACGCAAACAGCAACCAAGATGAGAATCAAATCAAGAACTCCACATCTTTATAATAGCGGCACATAAAGTAAAATAAAATGAAATACTTAGGAATATACCTAATCAAGAAGGTGAAAGACCTCTACAAGGAAAACTACAAAACACTGCTGAAAAAAATGATAGATGACAAGAACAAATGGAAAGACATCCCATGCTCATGGATGGGTAGATTCAACATTGTGAAAATGACCATACAGCCAAAAGCAATCTACAAATTCAATGCAATTCCTATCAAAATACCAGCATCATTCTTCACAAAATGAGAAAAAAACCTCTAAAATTTGTATGCAACCCAAAAACAGCCCACATAGCTAAAGCAGGGCTAAGCAAAAAGAACAAATCTAGAAGCATCGCAGTCTTAGGCCTTTCTTACCTTGGGGGGGCAGTGCTCCCCAGGTGACATTTAACAGTGCCCAAAGACATTTTTAATTGTCACAACTGGGGAAGGTGATGTTGGCGTCCCAGAGGCCAGGAATGATGATAAATATGTGACAATGCCCAGAACAACCCCCACTAATCATCACAGATTATTTGGTTCCCAAAGTGTAGTTTAGTGAGACTGTGTTTGGAATTGCTACAAAGGCTCTCATGTTTAGAAAAGATACGGACACGCCGATGGTGTTTATGAAGTGGAACCTGGGTATAGGCACATCCGCAGGGCGATTTGTCAATGAGGAAACAGAATCACAGAGAAAGTCAGAAGAACTGACGATAGAACTCAGGTCCTCAAACGAGCAAGTGACATGGACTAAACGCTCAGTTCTTGTATATGGTTCCCACTGGATGAACCCTCGAGTTTTTGCAATGGACATGGCTCCAGCGAAGACTTCCAAGGGGTAAATGGGAACATGGCTAAGAGAAGATAGCAGAAAATAGTATTCAGTTAACTTGTTTTTGATGACTCAGGAAAACACAAAAGAAATTTATTGTGTGTACTGCAGACAGGAATGAAAGATACTTTTATAAAAAAGAGCAAGTAATCACTTATTATTTTAGGGCCCCACCCAGCCTTGTTTATTTTTGTTTGAAGTCAATAAGGCCAACTCTGGAGGCAGCCTTGGTGGAGCTTAAAGACCAGATATTGGCTTGAGAACTAGAGTCATGGTGAGAACCGTATCTCTGGGCACCTGCCCTGAGGAGGAATGGTCTGGGTAGAGTGGGCCTATACAGTGGTGAAAGGATTAGGACTCAGAGAGACAACATTCCAGTTGAAACCCTCCTGTGGTATGACCTTGTCTCTGTTGCTAACCTCTTGGAATCAGTTTCTTGATTAAATGAGAGCATCCGCATTATCTCTTAGGTTCTCTCCATTTGCAAATTCTAAGGGTCTTAATAAGTGCATTAATTTTCTGCCTTGTCAGGAAAGGATTTCAGGTGGTTGATCCTCTTATGTGCATTTCCTTTCTCCAGAATTTCTCAGCATCTAAGAAGAGTTTCCAAATTGTTTCCAACAAATGCTTCCCAAAGAATTTTTTTCATCACGTTTTCTCAGACATACTGAGAGAGACAGGAGTGTTAGCTCCATCTCACAGTGAGCAAACTAAAAACCAGAATACAAGGTTACAGAGATTCTGAGTGGTTGGGATGCCCATCCCCACATGAGCTCTTTAAAGCAGGACGTATTCAGTGGTTCTCACTGAACTACCAGGGAAGCAGAAGCATTAGATCATCATTTGTTGCCCCACATACACCTGTATTGGACAATTGCTGCAAAACATTGTCAGCACTACACATACTCATGTTTAGGGAATGGTGAGTCTGAGAGTGAATTCCCCAAAGCTGGAAAGTTAAGTGGACCATTTGGAGTTAGGCAATATTATCACAGTGTCCCTCGCGCAATGGCACTGACTCAGATCAGTGTGCATAGGAGCTTTGTTTGCAGGCTCTTTGCTGAGGACGTCGTCAGAGGGACTCCTCCTCAGGATGTCCAGCTGGCTTCTTAGCTGAGCGTGTGTCAAGGGGAGCATTTGACTGCTGCCTGCAACCTTCAGACCAGATGCCAGGATGCGCAGAGACAGTGATGGAGGCGGCCTTGGTGGGCCATGACAGCCCCCTAATTCAGCGGTACAGAATTAGACAGTGTGGCAGCAAAGCACTCAGCCTATTCAGGCCTGGAGACAGGATGCAGAAAGGACTGGAGCTGGTCTTGGTACCTTTGGCTTCCTGGAAATGACTTCTCACATTCCAGCTAATCTGGCGGAAATGAGGGCTGAGAGCCTTTCCAACGACAAGGATGGGGATTTCTTTCATGCCTACAGCAAGTTTTTTTGTTCCTTTTGTCCTGGTTTGCCCAGCAATTGTGCCTCTGAGTTGGTGTATTTGGCTCTCTAATGGGCTGTTTCCTCCAGGGCAAGGACTTTATATTTGTCTTTATCAACAGTTGAAACAGTGCCTGGCAGGTATTAGGCATCTCAAACTTGAAGTAACAGAGGGGATGACTGTCTCTGTTACAGCAGACATTGAGTAAGCCTCACCCTGTATTAGACATTGTTCTAAGTACTTTGCATGGAGTCATTTATTCATTCAATTCTTAGAGCAGCCCAGGGAAGTTTGAAGTTTGTTATCGGCAACTTACAGATGAGGCAACTGAAGCCCTGAAAGGTTAAGAGACCTGTCCAGGGTGTTGGAGCCAAGATTCGTACCCAGAGCTCCTGAAAGATAACTAGCACCTTGTAAGGAGTTCTATGTTTCCTTAGCTCCTGGGAAGTCATAATGTCTAACCTCCCGCTGGCTGCCGCAATCTTCTCCCCCAGCCCCAAGTCCCATTCTCAACTCCATTTCATGACAATTGGAGAACTTGATGACTCCTCCAGATCCTGACCAATCCCCAGCTGGAAGAGCTTGCTCCTATTGTATAGACCATGGAGGAAAGTGAGTGGGGTGTGGGTGTGTGCTCCTCCCTCTGATACACCTGCCTCCACACCTTTCCCAGAATTTCCTCCTCCGCTTTTGATCCTCCTCAACACTAGACACCCCCCTGCCCTCAAGACCTTCAGCCATCTATAACGTCCTCTCTTTTTGCAGTTGAAACCTCTCTCATCAAATCTTTCAGCAGCTGATCACATACAAGTCATTCCCATCCCCTAAATAAACAGATAACAAGCCGGACAACTCCATTGCTTTTCCTGCCTGCTCCTGCATTCACTTTGTCTTTGGCATCCCCATTAGAAGCCAGACTTCCAAAGAATGGCCTCACTCACTTTCTCTACTGATTCCCTCCCATCCATTCCATGCCCCACTGCAGGAGTTCCTTTCTCTACTTTTCACTTATTTGCTTATCAATGGCTGGTCTCCTTTTACTGGAATATGAGCTCCATGGTTAGGCATTTGTCTTACTCCCCACCACCTCGTCTTCAGTGCCTAGAGCAGTGCAGACACTTAGCAAATACATTTTGAAATAAATATATCATGGGCAATATTTAATTAAATTGCTAAAGTCAGGAGGACCCATCTGATATCTGGTTTCCACTTGGGATCCAAAAGTGATCTTCTCCAGGACTCTGGGAAACTGTAGCACCTGGATTTTCCAGTTCTGCAGAACAGGCCCACTTTGTGCCTTTTCCTTCTTTAAAATCACCTACACATGTGGCATTTGGCATTGCCTAGGCTCTTAGACCCAGTCATCATTCAAGGATTCACCAAGGCAGCTGAAGGGTCTGGAAACAATGGGTGTGTCTTTTTCCAGTGTCAGTTTTGTGTCCACTGAGTTTCACCCTGGGGGAAACCAGCTGTGAACCAACCTTGGGAATTCAGGTGTCATGGGTTAAATTGTGTCCCCTCCCAAAGATATGTTCAAGTCCTAATGCCTGGCACCTGTGAATGTGACCTTATTTGGAAATGCGGTGAGGGGGCAGTTCTTGCAGATATAAAGAACTTAAGAGGAGATGATGCTGGATTAGGGTGAGTCCTGATTCAATTACTGTGTCCTCATAAGAGGGACTACTATGCAGTCATAAAAAAGGATGAGTTCATGTCCTTTGTAGGGACATGGATGAATCTGGCAACCATCATTGTCAGCAAACTGACACAAGAACATGAAACCAAATACTGCATGTTCTCACTAATAGGCGGGTGTTGAACGATGAGAACACATGGACATAGGAAGGGGAGCATTACACACTAGGGTTGGTGTGTGGGGAGGGGCGCTAAGGGAGGGACAGCAGGGGATGGGGAGGCTGGGAGGGATAACAAGGGAAAAAATGCCAGTTACAGGTGACCGGGGGATGGAGGAAGCAAACCACCTTGCCAAGTATGTACCTATGCAACAATCCTGCATGATCAGCACATGTACCCCAGAACCTAAAGTACAATTAAAGGAGGGAAATGTGGGTGCAGAGACACAGAGTCAGACATGAAGAATGTGGTGCGATGACAGAGACAGAGATCCGAATGATGTCGAGAGGCCAAGGAGTGCCCAGGATCGCTGGCCAACCCCAGAAGCTGGGTGTACCTGGAGCAGATTCTTTTCTGGAGCCCTCAGGGGAGCACGGCCTTGTCAATGCCTTGGTTTTGGACTTTGGGCCTCCAGACTGTGAGAGGACACATTTTTTGTGGTTTCAGGCCACTCAGTGTGTGCCACTTTTCTTATGGCTGCTCTAGTAAACCAACACATAAGGCAAACAGTCTCAGAGTGTTCCTATCCCTTCAGCCAGTCCTTGCAGCTCAGGAAATTCGTGACTGAAATAAATCCGGGCACAAACTGGCCAGCTCAGCACTGCCAGACAAAGGGTGTCAGTGCAGTGAGGCAGCTAATTCTTCACTCCTGCAGAGCGGGATGTGACAGGAGGTGGCTCCGGGAGCTACGGGCCTGAGCCCTGCAGGTCAGACGTGGGGCCCCCTGGTCCGGGCACTCTGAGATGCCCAGAACCCAGGAAACTAGAAGTGGGGACCTGAGCCAGCTTCCAGATTAGACAAAACCCCCTAGAAATCATAAGCCGACTCGAGAGATGGCCCCAAAGTGAACCAGAACATCCGAGTTCTTTGCTCCAGCCAAGGCTAGGAAGCCGGCGGTAGCATTTCCTCACTTTGTGTGATAGACTCTTGAAGCCTCTTTGTGTCTTTTTGAAGGAGAGCCTGCTTGTAATAACTTACTGAATATTCATCTTTTTCATTTAAGTTTTATGATGAAAAAGACTTTCTCTCTTTTCCACTACTGTGTACTCAGCATCCACTGTACAGTAAGTGCTGCAGAATGTGTGTGTAATTGGATTGACTCAATCAGAAGTGTTCATTTACAAGGATATATCCCTAGGTAATTTTAAAAGGAGTCTAGCTGTTGTTTATAAATGTGCTTGCCTTAGTACATTAAAGAAAATTTTAAGGAGTCCTTAGGTGCTAAAAACTGTAGGGAGAGAGTAACCTAAAAACAAAACTCAAAACCCATACAGCTATACAACACACAGAGTAAACTGTAATGTAAACTGTGGATTTTGGTGAATAATTATGTGTTAACATTGATTCGTCAATTGTAACAGATGTACCACACTAGTGCAAGGTGGTAATAATAAGGGAAGTTGAGGAGGAGAAGGAAGACATGGAGCAGATGCAAACTCCCTCACTGCGCTTTCTGTTCAGTTCTTCTATAAAATTGCTCTAAAAAATAAAGTCTATTAATTAAAAAAAATCTAAACACACAGAAGAAAACATAATTTTCTTGTTTTCTGAAGATCTGCACTTAATTTCCAGGATTAATGTCAAGACTTCCTCCATATACCCCTAAGAACCCCCCCAGATACACGAGTTTATGGCACCTTGGTTAGAGAGGGGTTATTTGGGATGACTTTGTTTGCTCTATTTCATGTACCATTTGACAACTTCCGTGTCACAAATTTTTTGCTGTATTCACTCCATAGATCCGTTTTTATATGCAGAGGCCCAAGTACCAAAGTCCAGATGAAATTAATCACAAATTACATAATCAGTGCCCCAAATCTCGTCATCATTTCTGACACTCATTCCTTCTGCTTTGATGGTGGAGACGAAGACAAAACCTGCTGTAGAATTTCGAGAACTTCTTGACACAGCCTCTTACAGCCTTTATATCCAGCTACTTAAACCTTTATTTCAACTGGAAAGTAATGTTCTGGGCAATACCATGATCTATATTTTAATTATCTTGGGCTTTTGGGAGAAATCTCAGAACGTAGTCTGGCAAACATAAGCTGATTAATATGTCGCTTGTGGCATTAGAGTATTCACAGCTACCCCCTTCCTAAAAGTCCATCTGAGAGGAAGCTGTGAATGTAACCAATGGGGTTTGTTTCTTCTGGGGTCATTTTTAGATTTTTGAGTTGGAAAATCAGGTAATGAGTCAAATGCTAAAGAACTCACCAATTAATGATAGAAATGCGTTAAAATATTCTATGTTTATTGTGCATTTGTTACTTTTTTCTGTAATTCTGTTTGTTTTTGCTTTGTCTTTGAGGATATATGATCAGGTATATGCTAGTATAAGGCAGATGCAAGGATAACATTCCTTGAATCATGTCATGAAACTCTTTATCATTAACAATGTTTTTTGTTATATTACAGTCTGCTACATTTTGTCTGACATTAATATTGTTACTCTGCTTACTTTTAGCTAATATTTATTAGGTGAACATGACAGTATGTATATTCCCTTTGCTTTTGATAATTCTGGTCTTTTTTTTTTTTTTTTTTTTTTTTGAGACAGGGTGTTGCTCTGTTGCCAGGCTGCAGTGTAGCGGCGTGATCTCAGCTCACTGCAACCCCTGACTCCCTGGTTCAAGCGATTCTCCTGCCCTAGCCTCCTGAGTAGCTGGGATTACAGGCATGTGCCATCATGCCCAGCTAATTTTTGTATTTTCAGTAGAGATGGGGTTTCACCATGTAGGTCAGGATGGCCTCGATCTCCTGACCTGGCTATCCGCCTGCCTCGGCCTCCGAAAGTGCTGGGATTACAGGCATGAGCTACCGCACCTAGCCGTATCTGTCTTTTTTTAACTAGCAAAGGTTTATTTACCATTATTATGATTGCCAATACATTTCAATTTATATATGCTATCTTACTTTGTTGCTGTTATTTACCATAATTGTTCCTTGTTATTTTCTACCAATTCTCTGTCACTAGAACTGGCTGAGTTTTCTTCTTTCCTTTTTCCATCCGACCAATTTGGAAATTAGTACTGTATTTGAACTATATTGGTGCTCTATCGGACGTTAACACTCCGTTATTTTGGTTTTTACACTTAACTGTTAACGTGCTGTGATGGTGAATTTTATGTGTCAACTTGCTGCACTAAGGGAGGCCCATAAAGCTAGAAAAAGAAGATTAGAAAGGCTGGGTTGTGGGTGAACACGGTGATGAAAGTGAAACTGAACTGTATAGAAGCGTAACAAAAGAGAGAGTGGGGAGGATGGGGGGAGACTGCTTTGGGAGGAGTTGTATTAGAAAAAAGGCCGAAAGGCTTTGGAGAACGTTGGAGGCGAGAACTCGGAGAGGATTAAAAAGTCAGAAGTGTCTGGTCAATGCTAGATGTCCTTCAAGGAAAAGGAGTAAAGGCTAGGATTCCTCCAGGTCATTTGTTGGTTCTTTAATTGTTGGCCTTTCTTTTTTTAAACATGATACTTCTGTGGGACTGAAATGCACGTATTGTACCTTCAGGACCCCTTTGGGGTATGTGAGACCTTGGGCAATAATTGTGTCTATATAAACAATTTGATTATAAAATGTATTATAGAATTCATGGGTCCGTATGAAGTATAGCAATTTACTGATGAATAGGTAGAACAATGGGCAGAGAACATAAATTGGTTTATCATCCAATCAGTGCATTTGCAGAGTTCAGGCACCATTAATTCTGGAAACCACCTCTTTGTGTTGTTTATTATCCAATATGCCATTCCTGGCTAATTTCGTATCTTTTATCATGAGCAAAAGGTAGCAACACTGCTTTTACTTGCAATGTGATGGCTTTCTGTAACCTATTTATATTGAAACAACACAGTTTGTCTTGCTCTGCAAAATCCCAACGCCATTTATTTAATATTCGTTCTGTCATTATTCATGAGCTGTGTCATGCTTCATGCTGCCTTTAAATACTGATTTCTGGTGATTTTCTCAAAGGTTGTGCTTCATTGATGATGACCATAAATGCAGTCCTATCAAGAGGATGCAGGAGAATAGGAACCATGATTTGTTTTCTGGTCATGCTAAATCTACCATTTAGAATTTTATTGTTTCAACATAGGACATGTAGACATGTCAACATACGAACTTTTGAGGCTATAATCACAGCTCCAAGCACGTGACCTCTTTTGATGATGGCAGATTGCCTTCCACACAGTGGGAAGCACAGGGTAGGATGTCAAGGGCCCATGGATAGAGAAAGAAGAGTAATCAGTTTGTGCAAAGAGTGTCTTCTTCTCATCCACCATGACATTAACATAGGGGAGCAGGACATCAGCGCATGAACAGAGGCAAGAGAGGATGTTGATTAAAAGGCCATCTGACATTGTGGAACCCTCAGAGGAGATATGCATGGTCAAACCCACTCTCCATGGAGCCTGCAAAGGAGACAGTAGCCCCCTTGGGTATCAGCAGCAGACTAGAAGGAACACAGGATAAAGGACATCTGCCACCACCCTGTTGCCCTTGGGCATTATATCCTGCAGGTGGCACTCCTGTCAGAACATGGTGAAAGTCAGCACAGGTGCCCACCCAACAGGCGCAAGGATTGACGATGATGTCAACAGCCAAAGCCCCAAACTCAAGAGTGTGTCTGACATGAGTAATAGTCATCCTAAACTCCACCTGGCAGCACCATTTCAGTGGTGCAATCACACATAGTTCTATGAAATAAATCCCATGCCAGCCAATGGGAGCCTCCTGAGTGCTGGGTCATTCTCCTGGAACTGGGGCTTGGCCAGGGGGCCCAGGATGACCCTATAGGCATTGTCCTAGAGCTTCTTGGGGCATCTGTTTGACTCCATTCCTTCACGCCCATACATGGGATAAAGGGACAAAGAGTGCCCCAGATGGAAGAAATGGAGGCCAAATTATATTTTAAAGAAGATACTCCAAAGTATGGGGCCTCTTTGTGAAGTTCCACTGGCTTCAGCCTGAGGTTATGCATGCTGCCTGTCTTCAATAAGATTATACATGCAGGTTTTTATGGTGCCCCTCTTGCCTTTGACTTGATCAGGCTCCAATGCTCGATCATCTTTCTTTTTCCCAAATGTGCCACCCTGTTTTATGCCCCTGCATTGTAAATATGACAAGTGATTTTTCTTCTTCCAGAAAACCTTTTCCCTTCTTCCTCTTTTGGTAGATACTGTTTTATTCCTCAACATCTGGCATATGTATTACCTCCTTCATGAAATCTTCTAAAACCTTTCCGTCTGCCCCTTCTAAAATTTCATGACATGTGAAAACAGAACATCTGTTCTTTCACTTATCCAGCCAAGGAAAACTTTTTGGTGAGCACCTATTCTGTGCAAAACACTGTTCCAGGCATGTGGCAACAACAGTGAACAAAACAGACCTCACAGAGCCAACCAGGCTCCCTCTGGACACTATATATTCCTATTTCTACTTACCCTGTTGTATTGAAGTAATCTGTCAGCAAACTTTTTCTGTAAAGGGCCAGATAGTCAATATCATAGACTTTGCAGGACATATGCTCTCTATTCCAACTACTTAGCTCTGCTGTTGTAGCACAAAAGCAGCCATAGGCAATATGCAAACAAATGCACGTGACTATGTTCCAATAAAACTTTATTTACAAAAATAGATGATGAGCTGGATTTTCCCCACTAGCCCTAGTTTGCTGACTTGTGCAATAGAACGTAAGCTCCATGAGAACAACTCTTTTTAATTCTTTTTTCTTATTATTTTTTTCACTGCTCTATCCTTAGCGCTTAGAACAGTGCCTTGGACATCGAAGGTCCATGGTATGGATTTGCTGAACAAGAGAAGTGAGTGGATATCGTCCATGAAACTGGAAGTTCCTGAAAGGTAGGGCCTTATGCGCACGGTGGTCAGCTTGGAGAACGTGTTAGGTAAATGCGTGTTGAGTAGATAGATAAATAATTGGAAAACCTCCTGCCTGCGCCCTTTGTCCTATGCCTCTGGTGGCTGAGGGCAGGAACTGAGAAGGTCCAAGCCAGCCTGATTATCCTGTCCTGGTTGCAGCTGCCTCCTCGGCAACTCCTCTGATGAGGAACCAGCATCAGAACTCCAGGCAGCCTTGCCCACCCCGGCGCCTGCCCTCGACTCTCTCAGCCACAGCCTGCTGCAATCTTGTAAGGCAGAAGTTCCTTTCTAGGGAAACTGGCAGCGGAAATGGCCATTAAAGTTAAACATGACTAACTGTCAGAGGAAAGTAGTGACAACAGGAGCCCCAGCCGCCACCATCAAGCCATCTGTCAACACCGGCCTATTGGGTTTCCCAGGGCGCGCCTTCCTAAGTGGGGGTCAGTGGATTGGCTCAGACAGGCAGGGCTCTGGCATTTGGCGGGGTCTGTCAGCTGAAATGCAGAGGTGAAGCTGTTGTCACTTGGGAAATTTGGGCATGACAAGTGTAGGCAGATAAAGACGAGGAGGAAGAGAGGGTGGGGGTGCTGGGTTGGGGGACAGGAGGGTGTAGCTGGCCAGAGGGGCCCTCGGCTGCTGGGGCCTCATGGAGAAAGGAAGCAGCTCTTCTTCTGTTTCATGTCAACTTTGCTGTCATTGGGTAGTGGGTAAGATTTCAAACAGATAAATGCCCCTTTGGGAAGCTGGAATGCCTTGGCAGACAATTTTAGGCCTTGATCTGATTGATAAATCCTTTGTGACAAGAGGGGATGAGAGAGGCCCCCGGTTTGGTACGTATAAATAGGAAATTAGCTGGCAAAGTTGTCAAAGATAATTAACTTTCCGATTCTGCGGGTCTATTCAGGTTGACATCCTGAAATTATTTAGAAATGCACATGTCAATGCTCTGACAGAATTTGGGGCTGATTAGATAAACAGATTTGGAGATGCTTGATTGTAAAATGATGTAAGCGCTTAGCTGGTGTTTTATTGCGGCGTGCTTCTGTGAGCTGCAGTGGATGTCGCAGGGAGAAGGATTTTGTTATGGGGGGTGGAGATAGGGAGATTGAATTGCATGTGCAACTCACAACACATTTGCTTTCTTCCTTCTTTTACTCTTAATGAGTTGAGAAATTCCGAACCCTGAATTTAATTGCAGTTAACCTTGGATTCAACCTCAGGACTCTCCCTCAAGTCTCAACCTCCAGTAGGAAGGGAAGCATTCTGAGGCACTCAGAGGCAGATGCCTTCTTCTCTCTGTCCAGCCCAGTTTTGTTGAGGGCAGTGCAGCGTGCAGAGTCCCTGAGAGCTGCCGCTGTTACTGATTCGTAATCACTTTGGGTAAATACCCAGGCCTGGTGCTCTTTTAAAAGGGGAGAAAGCCGCCTTTGGCATTTCCATCTTGTTACTAGGAATTGTCTCTTTAAAAAGATCAGTTTAGAGCCAAACTCTTCCAAAGAAGAAACACCCTTTCTCCAGGGTAGACAACAAGGGATGAAAACCCACATTGGCTGAGTCCTACTGACGCCACTGTGGACGCTGCGTTGTGATTTGCTCATTTTAATCTCCATAGTTTTCATGCGAGGTACGTGTTTCTCAATTGTCTAATGAGAAAACAGATACTTAGAGAGTTTAAATGAGCTGGTGGAGGTAACCCAGCTATTTAAGAGGAGAAATTTAAGAGGCAAGTCCTTGCCTTCAAACTCCTCCTAGTCTAGTAAGAGACTCCTCCATCATCTGAAGTTGATGTCAAAGGAACATCTTTGCTGTCGTTGTTAAAAATAAAGTTAACTAACATATTAAGAGCAGGATCAGCTTCAAACCCCTTCCTCAGTAAGGGGGTTAGGGGCTTGTAATACTGCAGAGCCATGTCCTAAACGAGATCCCTTGTCAATTTCCGTTTCTGGGGCTGTTTGCTGGGATCTTCCAGGACTAGCCACAGACCATAAGGAAACTGAACGCAAGGTTCAGAGGCAGATTTCCTTGAACTCAGGTGTAATTGCCTCCCCTTTCCCCCAGTTCCTAACATTTTATTCTGTTTCACATGACCATAGACTCTTGGATAAAAGGGAGTTGAAGTTACCTAGTCTAGGAGTCAGTAACTCATGACCCATGGGGCCAAATCCATCCGGCTGTTTTTGAGTGGCCCACACACAAGAATGTTTTGATATTTTTAAATGGATGGGAAAAATCCAAAGAAAAAAATTTCATGACATGTGAAAACTATATAACATTCAAATCTGAATGTTCATAAAGTTTTATTGGAACACAGCTTTGCTCGTAAATGCATGTACCCCTGTGGCTGCTTTTGTGCTGCTGTTGCAGAGCTGCATAGCTGTGACACACTACATGGCCTTCAAAGCTGAACATATTTACTCTCTGGTCCTTCACAGAAAACATTTGCTGACTCCTGGTTTAATTCTGTGTTTCAGCGAGAGCTTATTGCGCTTAGATGCTAACAAACACTGGGAAAAACTCTCTCAACAGGCACTACCTAATTTACACCATCAACGACTTAAAGTGGGTGCTATTAGCTATCATTTTAAACAGGTGAGGAAACAGATTCAGAAGTTCAGGAAGCTGGTTGGCTAACCACTGTGCCAGGATTCACAGCCCAGCCTGCCTGATTTCACACACAAATCACATGCTCCACATATGCTCACTATGTTTCTGTTTTACTATGTTCCATGTTACCTGGATGTGGCTTTTCTGGGCTAGTTGCTCAGGATACAGTAGTGATTACCATTGTGATGGAAAGAATAGCACCACCAAAGGTGTCTATACTCTAATCCCCAGAACCTGTGAATATGCTACCTCAATGACAAAAGGCACTTTGTAGACATCATTAAGGGCTTTTTTTTTTTTTTTTTGACAGAGTCTTGCTCTGTCGCCCAGGCTGGAATGTAGTGGCACAACCTCAGCTCACTGTAACCACGGCCTCCTGGGTTCCAGACATTCTCCTGCCTCAGCCTCCAAGTAGCTGGGATTACAGGCACATACTACCACGCCTGGTTCATTTTTGTGTTTTTAGTAGAGATGGGGGTTTGCCATGTTGGCCAGGCTGGTCGCTAACTCCTGACCTCAAGTGATCTTCCTGCCTCGACCTCCCAAAGTGCTGGGATTATAGGCATGAGTCACCACACCTGGCCTAAGGGTCTTGAAATGAGAAGATGATTCTGGATTTTTCAGGTGGATCCAATAATAGGGTCCTTCTAAGAGGAAGGAAAGAAGTTCGAAAGAGAAAGAGATGGAATGATGGAAGCAGATATTGGAGTGATGTGGGGCCACAAGCCAAGTAATGTGCTTGGGCTCTAGAAACTGGAAAAGACAAGAACACGGATTTTTCTCCAGCCTCTAGAACTGCAAGAGAATATATTAGTGTTGCTTTAAGCCACAAGATTTGTGATAATATGTTCTATAGCAGTCATTTGAAATGAATACACCAGTCTTTGCCTTCAAACTGCTCATAGTGTAGCAAGAGTCTCATCTGTCACCTGATGTAGACTTCAGAGGAAAGTCTTTGCTGTAAGTGTTAAAAGTAAAGTTAAGCAATATATTAAGAACAGGATCAGCTTCCAACCCCTTCCTAAATAAGGGGTTTAGGGGCTTGTAATACTGCAGAGCCATTCCAGTTTCTGGAGCTGAATGCTGGCATCTTCCAGGACCAGCCACAGACCATAAAGAAACCGAATACAAAGAGGCAAATTTCCTCCCAAGTTGTGCTCCAGCTTTCACAACTTGCATCATACATCTTGGGTTGAACTCAGGCTTCCTGGCACATAGCATGCAGCTGACCTCGCGCTCTGCAGTGAGTTTGCTTCTCCTGGTTAGTGAGGAGCTCGACTTTTGCAAAAGGGAAATCACAGTCTTGCCTGAGTTTTATTAGTATTGTGACCATTTGCAAATTAATTTGGAAGGCAATATAATTTACCTCTTGTATAGAATTCACTTTTGATTACCGCCATGCCACTGAAGTGCCAGATTTCCCGAAAGCTCTTATTATGAGAAATTAAGATACCTTTCTCCCTCATCCAAATAAAATAAACATATAGCTGTGGGATGCAATCGAATTAAAAAAGTATCATTTAATCCAGGGAACGTAATTATTTGAATGAAACTGGAGAGGAGAAACTCAATCTAGGGTTTGAATGTTGACATGAGATTTTGAAGACTATTTTCACTCATCACTGACTTTTAATAGCTCTTTGTAGAGAATAATTTGCAGCATAAACCTTGTTCATATGAGATTGGTTATTTCAAAATCATGTTGAATCCCAAGCAAAAGCCATTCCCTAGACCACTGTTGGGGGTTGGGGGAGTGCCAATGTGTTGGAGCAGATATCCTAGGAGTAGTATTTAACCACATATTGCTATGAATCTTTTTCTTTAATGGTAAACAGAATGGTTTTATTTTCTTGGGTCATGCTTTATTCAAGATGTCACTTGAGAAGACAGCAGAAAAGTTAGCTGCTGTGTGTGTACCATGTATTCCTCTGTGTATCTTTTATGTGTGTTTACAGCATGGTTTATGGACTTGAG
The DNA here is from genome assembly GCA_963573385.1 of Cacajao melanocephalus. Taxonomy (NCBI): domain Eukaryota; kingdom Metazoa; phylum Chordata; class Mammalia; order Primates; family Pitheciidae; genus Cacajao; species Cacajao melanocephalus. Next base: position 17,003 of record CAUYLG010026991.1, read on the forward strand.
AAAATGACCCTAATTTTCAATGACTGGAATGTATGTTTTAAGCTTTGTTGCAACAGTTAAGGTTGCTGTCATGTGTCCCCTTGGAAGTTAGCACTTTGGTGTACAACCTGCCTGGTTTCCAACTTTCAGCCTTTGCTATTCTTTGAGTGCTTTCTCTGGCTGCCAGAGCCCAGTCGGCCTGCATTCAGAGCAATATTGGAATGTACAGTAGGAATTAGTAGCCCTCAATTAAGAACTTATGTGAATTGGTGGATTGAAACAGACATCTCTGTCCTGGAGTGGGGGTGGGGAGTGTGTAACCACAAGCCTTTTCTTGTGTTCTCCTAGTATCTTCTAGCAAGAGTCCCAGTTTGCCCGTGATGGTAGCTCACTGGAATATTCACCTTTTCCACAGTTTCCTTCTCGTCCTCATCTCATTCTTCTACTTCTTGCTGGCTTTTCCTAAGCTATCTCCCAAGTAAACCACTTCCATCCATATCCTTGTTTTGCTGTCCTTTTGGGGAAAACAAAATCAAAACAATCACTTTACATGTTTGTTTGCTTACTTATTCATTAAATACTTGTTGGGAGCCTGTTCTGAGCCAGTGGCAGAGAACTAGGTAAGATCCCTGCCTGCAGGAACATACATCCCGGTGAGCAGGCAGATGTTAAACCAGCAAACAGACATGAAAAGGACAGGTTTGGGTTGAACCTATGTGCCCTACTGGAAATAAACAGGGTAGTGGGAGGAGTGAGAAGAGAATATTTATACTGAGCAGCCTGGAGTATCCCACTGTGAGCTGATGACCTTTGAGCTCAGGCTGGAGAATGAAAAGGAGCCAGACATACAAAATCTAGGGGAACATTGAAATGTTAAAATATATATAAAAGAGGACATCACATTTAGAGTGTTGAGCACATGAGGGATGATGAGGATTTGATATGGGAATCACGGTAGGAAAGGGAAGCAGGCTCTGAATTATCCAGTATCTTATGAGCTGTGTTAAAACTTTATATTTTAAGAGGAAACAACAACTCATGTTAAAATCCTTCTGGAGAAACCAGACTATTTGCAAGTGAATTTAACCATCTGAAATTATTGTATGTTTTATTGGTAGTTATTAGACTAATTATCCATAGCTAGTAGACTAAGTCATCATCATTGCTGATAATGTCTTGATTCATATAGATATATGATACGTATAGATATAATAATACATATAGATTTAAAAGGAAAGGAAGTAATATTTTCTGTGAACTTTCTTAAGGCTACCTATTTGGCAACTTGCTTTCTGCCTGGTAACATAGTACTTGAATACGTTCAGCAACCCGTAAAACCAGAGTGGTTTCTCATCCCTGCTTCATAAAGTGAGAAAAGGGAAGTTCAAGGAGTTTGGGGTTACTCACTGTCTTGGTCTGCTTGTGTTGCTGTAAAGGAATCCCTAAGACGGGATAACTTACGAAGAAAAAGATTTATTTGGCTCATAATTCTGACGTCTGGCAAAGTTCAGGTGAAGATTGGTGTCTTCATTTGGTGAGGGCTTCAGGCTGCTTCCACTCATGGTGGAAGGCAAAGGGGGAAATGCTGTGCGCAGAGGTCACATGGTGAGAGGGGAGGGCCAGTGGTAGAGCCTGGAGTTGCCAGGCTCTCATGGGAACCAGGAAAGGGAAAACTCACTTATTCCCATAAGGATGACACCAAGCCATTCATGAGAGATCCATACCCATAACCCAAACACCTTCTTCACCTCCAACTCCAATATTCGAGGTGAAGTAGTTCTCACCTCCAACACTGGGGATTGTATTAGTCTGTTCTCACACTGCTAATAAAGACATACCAGAGACTGGGTGATTTATAAAGGAAAGAGGTTTAATGAACTCCCAGTTCCACATGGCTGGCAAGGCTTCACAATCATGACATCTTACATGGCAGCAGACAAGAAGCATGTACAGGAGAACTGCCCTTTATAAAGTAATCGAATCTCATGAGGCTCATTCACTGTCATGAGAATAGTATGGGAAAAACCCATCCCCATGATTCAGTTGCCTCCCACTCCGTCCTTCCCGTGACACATGGGGATTATGGGAGCTATGATTCAAGATGAGATTTGGGTGAGGACACAGCCAAACCATATCAGGGATCAAATTTCAACATGAGATTTAGAGGGAACCCACATCCAAACTATGGATGGCACTTACCTAAAGCTGAGAGGGTTAGAAGAAGTTGAGTTGGGATTTGAACCTATATCTGTCTCCTGAATGAGTGGTCTTCCAATGATTAAACCTCATTCTCATTGCCATCTTTGCTTTGTTCAAAACACTGTTTAAAAGCTTTAATAAGCAATCAGTTACCAATAAGGACACTCATCTGAGATCATGATTTAGTAAAGAAAATGAGAATCATGTTGTTACCCTTATTGCTATGTAACTCACAGGTTTCTTCTTCAATAAAAATATTAACATATTTTGATTCTACCTTGTTAAGCTTAGAGTCAGGTGGTTTCTCTACTTCTATTTGTTATGTTTGGAAGACTCAGTACCTGGGGTGTGTGTGAGTGGGTGGGGTGCCCTGAAGATACGATAGTTGACTGCGCTTGGCATGTTTCTAGGGAAAGACCAAAAAAAAAGCTGGAGAAATGCTGCCTACCATTAAAATGAAAAATTTTCCTTAGCTGACTTATACCTGTAGGATTTGCTTAATTAGAAAAGGATTTGCCCATCAACTGTAGATGGTTAAAGTGGTTTAATAATCTCTTAACAACTCTTATTTTTTGCCAATAGAGAGAAGGAAGAGGTATGAATGTAAAGAGGAATATTTTTGTTACTCTCTAATACCCCCTACCATCGATAAGGAATTTAGTCCTTGACGGCTTTACACTCCCAAAGAAAGCCTTTGGCTGTGGTGCTGAGGTGTCGTGTGGAGTAGTCGGGATGGTAGTAGGGTCCGTTAAAGTCTGGGATACTTGCTGGATGGATTAATATGAGTGATTCTGTTTGGATTCACTTTAAATTTAATATTAATAATGTTATTTCGTTAGCTGAGTTAAATCAACTGAGCTCATTTTAATATTTTGATTGGCATGGTCAATTAACACACTCATTAAAGAAATTATTGAGCACTTAATATGTGCCAAGCACAGAGGATGTAGCTATGAACACATTGTAGAAGATCCCTTTTCCAATGCAGTTTCAGGCCAAAGGGAATTTCAAACAAATCCCCACACATCAGGTATTCACTGTGTTACGGTGATGCTAAAACACAGGGAAGTGATAGAGACCAGGGCATAGGGTGGGCAAGTCTTTAGGGAGGTGGTGGGGGGCAGTGGGTAGCAGCTGGAATCTGAGTGTTGAGTCTGACACCATGTGAAGATGTGGGAGAAGGCTATTCAGAAAAGGAAAATAGCAGATACAAAAGTCCTGGCCTGAATAAACTTTGTGTATTTAAAGAACAAAAATACAGCCACATGACTGAAGTCATGGAACCAAGTGGGAGAGAGGCTGAAGGAGATGTTGGTGAGGTAGGAAGGGTGAGGATTTTATACTAACTTGTGTTGGGAAACTGTTTTCATTAGGCACAATGACATTATTTGGTATTCATTTTTAAGACGGTTACAGTTCTTTTTGGGAGCAAGACCAGAACCAACCACACCAGTCAAGGAGCTATGGCAGCTGGCAAGGGGAAAATCACTGAGGCTTGGCATCAGGCAGTGGGGAGTATGGGGGGAAAAGTGGATGGATTTGTGAGAGGCCTTGCAGATATCAGCAGGACTTGCTGCTGAGTCAGATGACAGGAGGGAAAGAGAGGGAACAAGGGCGGCTGTGGTGGATGGGTCAGAACGACAGTGTGGCTGGTGATAGCATTTCTAGGGAGGAAGATCACTGAGGGAGAAGCTGGTTTAAACAGTAAATCAAGAGTTTTGTTTCGGCCTTTGGTTTTAGAACCACAACTGGGGAAGTCATGAAGGGAGTTCTGTATATCATTCTAGACTAGCTGCAATTTTATTCTAGATGTTTAAAGGTCAAAATTAAAACCTCAGGCCAGTTAAAATGACTCTATAGCCTGACAAGGTTCAAACCCTCCCATGTGTAATAATAATGTTTGTTCTTTGAGTCTTCATCCAAAGTAAGAAAAAAATCCTTATTCTTCTTTTATATATAAAATGATTTTTTACATAATTCTTGAACCTTGAAATATGTAGTGTGTGTATTGGGTAGAGGGGGGACTGTATATATGAAAGAAAGATAAAAATCTTTCATTTCTGTGTTTTTTACAGGTATTTGACACTCATATTAGCTTTGTAAGACTCAGAGCAAATCTATAAATTTGGTACTTGTATCATTATGATTAAGTTTGGCCTCACATTAAAAATATACTCTCCGACAGTGGTTTAAACACATAAGGTTTTATTCTTGCAAATCAAGTCAGAGGTAGGCAATTTGAAGTCGAAAAGGCAGCTTCCTAAAATCCTTAGGGATGGACATAGGCTCTATCTCTCTTGCTGCTCTGCAGTTTTTAGCATGCTACCTCATGGTGCAATATGGCTGCTTAAGCTCTAGTCATTATGTATGTGTTCCAGGCCATGAGAAAGTAGAAGTAAAAGGGCATACTACTTCTTAGAGGTCATTTTTGGAAGTTGATTATTACATTTCAGCTTAAAGCTAATCGTTACATGGCTACACTTAGCTACAAGGAAGGCTAGGGAAGTGTCTGTTAGCAAAGCGACATTTACTATGCAAGAAAGAGAAGGAATATTAGCAAGCATCTAGTAGCTTTGCCATAGTCCTAGTATCCCTACTTGACTTGTCCAAGATCACATAACTTGAAACAGAAGGGTGAGGCTGAGACTTAACTTTTATTATTTTCTTACTTTTGTCTTTCCTACTCTCAGTTCTTCTATTATCTTCAAAGTTGAGAAAATGGCTAGTTTTTCTCAAATATCCTCTCAGAGCTATTTATTTTCCAATTTTGAGTGCTGGGATCATTCTCCGAGCTCTGCAGAGTGCTCTGGTTAGCAGAAGAAAGAGAGAGGGAGCTTTATGCCACTGATTTCCACCTTGCAATGCAATCTTTCCCAGTTTCCATAAATCAGCGGGTTTTCAGGAGAAAGTAAGAAGAATGCCCTCTGATTTTTACACCTGATTCAGTCTAAAATTTGCCCAGGGGCTTCTGGGGGTGCTTATTTTCCCAAAAGGCTGAGGCTGCCAAAACCCACTGCCATGTCAGGGGAGAAAAATTTACGTGTTTATAAGTAACTGGTGATTCTGGGAAACAGCATTGTAACTTTCAAAATCCATTTATAATATGATTCGGTAGAATGTCTTTGCACGTGTCCTGAAACCCTTGCAGAGAAACTCTGATGACTTCTGAGCTGCCAGAGAAAGCTTCGTTTTAGAGGTAAACACTTAGCATCTGGACCCCAGCTGTTTCATCAGCACGCATGTGTGGCTTTGTGAGGTCCCACAGTGGTGACTTTTCTCACTCTGCAGGAGTCATTCACCTCCCTCCCCTGAGAAGGTCATATCCACTTGATCACGTGGCTCAGTGTCAATGCCTGTGCTATATGGGGTCATATGTCAACGTAAAGGCAGAATATGTCTGACCTCGCAGCAGAGGCACTAATTAGCTTGGTCTTACGGAAGCTACTTGCTGTGGCCTGAATATTCCCCCTGCATCACCAAATTCATATGGTGAAATTTTAACCATCAGAGTGATGGTATTAGGAGGTGGAGCCTTTTGAGAGGTGATTAGATCATAAGGTCGGAGCCCTCATAAATGGAATTGATGCCTTTATTATAAAGACCCAAGGGAGCTCATTCATTGCTTCCACTATGTCAGACACAGTGAGAAGATGGCTGTGTATGAACCAGAAAACACGTGCTCAACAGACACCAAATCTGTCAGCGCCTTCATCCTAGACTTACTAGCCTCTATAATTGTGAGAAATCAATCTCTGTTGTTCACAAGCCACCCAGTCTATGGTATTTTGTTATAGCCACTTGAATGGATGAAGACACCTCTTCAGGTCTCAGGGTCTCAGGTTTCTTCACCTCTGAGAGGTCATCTTAGCCATCTGGGGCTCACTGTATTCCTGAACTGGGGGAGGGGGGATTGTAAGGGGTGTGCCAGATGATCTCAAGTATATGATCTAGTGGCTGAGGGTTTTCAGTATATTGATGAAAAGAGTCACACTCTGTAAAATATTTTAAAGATGTTTATTCTGAGCCAAAATGAGTGATCACGGCCTGGGGTATAGTTGCAGGAATTCTCAAGAAAGTGTTTCCGAGGCAGTTGGGTTACAGTTTGCTTTTGTACATTTTAGAGACACAGAAGTTGTAAGCAAAGGCATACATCAATACATGTAAGTTATACATTGGTTTGACCCGGAAAGGTTGAACATTTTTCAGGAGAGGAGGAGGCTTACAGGTCATAGGTAGATTAAAAAATTTTCCGAACTGGCAATTGGTTGAAAGAGTTAAAGTGTATCTAACGACTTCAAGTAAATGCTTGAGTTAAGATAAGGGGGATTGTGGAAGCCGCGGTTCTGGTTATATATATGAAACCTCCAGGTAGCAGCCTTGGAAAGAAGATGGGAAATGTGTTTTTTTAGACTTTAAAAGCATCAGACTCTAATATATCCTAGATCCAGGAAAAACCTAGCTGCAGTAATGGAGATTCTCTACAGATGCAAAATTTCCCCCACAGAAGATGGCTTTGTAGGGCCATTTCAAAATATGTCAAATACATATATTTTAGGGTGAAATACTTTGATTTTCTTCAGGGTCTGCTTTCTGTCATGTGATGTTATATCAGAGTAAAGGTGGAATTTGGTAACTTGTTGCCAAAGAGTTGGTTTTTTCAGTCTCATGATCTCTATTTTAATGTTCATGCTGGTCAGTTGTCCCTAAAAGGGAGGGAATATGACCAGGTTTCTCTGACCTCCCTTCCCATTATGGTCCAGAATTCAATTTCTCAGGTTCCTCTTGGTTCGAAGGGGGCCTGTTACATCAGTGTGGGAGGCTTAGGTTTTTATTTTTGGTTTACAAGTAGAAGTCCATTAAGAGAGACCCCTTTGATGAAACACCTTCTTATGTATTTTGTACCAGACAGGCACTTTGCCTGCAGGGTCTCTGCCATCCACTCAGCAGCCTGATGACATAGATGCTGTCATACATGTTTTACTGCTGAGGAAATTAAGGCTGGGAGAGACAAAGAGTTGGCTCAGATTCTGTATCTCATAAGTGGTGGATTCTGGATTGGAATTCAGAGGCATGGCACTGATATGTGGGCCTTCTCTTAGTAAAGTGAATTCATGACACGTGTATTCAAGATAAATTAAGTTTGAAAACGTAGCAGCACTTGGCACATACAGGTTGAATCAAATGAAATGGCTAATACCTGATTGTATTTGTGCTACAAAAGTGTTGATTCCAAATGGCTCAACCCGGTAGATAAGATAATAACTTGCCAGCTCATTTTACTCAACTTGTGGCTGGGCAAATAAAGTTACTACAGGACTCTTTTGTGCTAATATTCTAGAATATTAAATTCTAGGTCAAATGGGCATAGTGTCCTCATTTAAAACAAGTAGGCATTACCAATAGGCTTGGTCATTACTCCTTGGTAAACATCTATCGTCTGTTCTTTCTGCACCCAGCCACGAACTACTCTCTTACTAGAACAGGAATAGTACTGTGTAAGTGATGGGCCTTTTGTGTAACTTACATAGTTGTATTAAAAACAAACAAACAAAACCTGTTGCTACAATTACAAGCATAAAAAGATATACCCAAAGGAGTTTATTGCAGCAAGAGTCACAGTAGGGATATGATCTCTCAACCAATACAGAAAAAATGTGACAAGACTATCCTGGGATTACATTCATGGTTATAAAGTGGAGTTGAGTATTGATTTATTTTCTCTTTGTTGCTTCGCATTTCTACAGTCTTTCTAATGTTCCTATGTATTCTGTTTCTTTATACAAAAAGAAAAGTATAATCTTCAAAAATGAAATAAAACTCTTTAAAATTTAAGTATAATAGCACAAAAAATATTCACGTGAAAAGGAAGTCTTCCATCTTTAAAGAGGAAAGAGTTGGACTTGCTGAGAGAGAAGGTGAGTGGATCTACAAAAAGAGTGGAGATAGTTGGGAAAAGAAGGACAAGGAAAGGCATAGAACACAGTGGTCCTGAGATGGAAGGCAAAAGAAAAGGAAAACAACAGGTACAGGGTGCAGATCTCTCACTGCAATGTCACCTGCTCCCTGAGCCTCCACGCTAACTTAGGGTCCCTTGGTACATGCTCGTACAGGATCACCCTATAAAGTCAGCCTGTTTAACCAGGACTTCCTGGTTTTAGCCTTGAATAGTTCACTTCCTGGGAGCCCAACTAGTAAGGTTAGCCACCTAACTTGTAGTAGCCCCTCCTCTTCTTTCCTTGTGCTGAGCACAAAGGTCTCACAATGTTATATTCATAACAGTTTAACACAATTGTCACAAGGTGCACAGCTCTTGTATCGTATCAGTTTTCTTGTATGTCTCCTCCCCTGTTAGGTTATCAAGTCCACTAGGGCTGTAAACTATACCAGTGACTAGCAATGGGTAGTGGGTAGTGGGTGCTGAGGTATTTACTGAATGAAGGAATTCACTGGGTAGACCAGGCAGACTAGGCTAAGCATGTGTGCAAAGACAGGGATGGAGCAGAGAGCCTGGTATACACTAAAATTGAGAGCTAGCATCTAGCATGGTCAGTGAAGGGTTGGAATGCTGGGTGATCACGTCCAGAAGAATAACCTGCCCCATTAGCACTTGCGGGATGGGTGGATGGAGTCATTAAACCCTTTGGCTGTTTGCTGAAATTTACCAACTTGCTCCCCAGAAATGCACAATGGCACATCATTTTGCTTATAGATTTAGATCGTATAGAGCAGGCTGTTAGTCAAATCTAACTAGTGGCATGCTTTTCGTGAATAAAGTTTTATTGGAAGACAGCCACAGCCATTCATTTGTACATGACCTATGGCTGCATTCTCACTCAAGGGCAGAATTGAGTAGCTGTGATAGAGACTGTGTGATGGCCTCCAAAGCTGCAAATTTTTACTCTCTGGCCCTTTATAGAAAACATTTGCTGGCCTCCAGCTAGAGAGCACTAAGGGTCTGGGAGTGCGTAGACTCAGGTTAAATCCCTGTTGGAGAGATGAGAGAGCCAATGAAGGATGACAATAAAGTGGTCAGTCCCGTTTAGGAAACAGGTCCCTGGCTGCAGTGTGGTGATGTGAGACTGGCCGTGGGGAAAGCTTTGTGGCGGTTGTCCGGGGAGGGATTCCAGAGGTTGAAGGAGGGCAAGGGGATGAGGAGGGGGACACCCATTTTCAGGTGCCTGCCTTTCTGGCCCTGCTCTGCTTCTTAATCTGCTCAACTCTGCTCTGAAAGAAATGCAAAGCAAAGAAGTTCCCAGTGGCTATAGGCTTCACTTGACCACATCCTGCTGGGTTCCACACAGATACTGTCAAAATCAGCCCTTCGAAAGCTCATCGTCGGTAATGTGCAGAGTTCTAATCAGGGGAATTCATTCATACACTTCTGCTCTGTGTAGTGCTTGCTTTAAAAGATCGAAACCCAAAAACTGAAAGAAAAAAAAATCTGAAATCCTGTGTGGTTCACAGAGCGAGTCAAAGAGCAAGAGTTTATTGTCGGCATTCAAAACAATCGGTGCCTTTGAAATGTGAAGTCTTGACAATTCCACGTCAGGACAAAATCAGGATGCAATGAGATCTAGCTTCTCAACCTCTTGGCCAATGCCCCAGCTGTTGCCTCCAATGCTAAGAGGTAGCAAGAAGTAGAGAAAACAACATACGCCCTCAGATCTTTTTCACCCTGGGAGTCCCCCTCTTCCTGCTCACAATGTCAGGGTACAATGGGAACATCTGGAGACAAAATATTGGATGTGAGTGCTCATCTCAACCCTTACCCTTAATTTTGTTCCTTTGCTTAGAAGAGTTTGTGCTATTATTTGTTGTGTTAATTCATTCTCATGCTGCTAGTAAAGACGTACCTGACACTGGGTAATTTATAAAAGAAAGAAGTTAAATTGACTCACAGTTCCACATGGCTGGGGAGTTCTCATGGCAGAAGAGCAAGAGACTTACATGATGGCAGGCAAGAGAGAGCTTGTGCAAAGGAATTCCCCTTTTTAAAACCATCAGATCTCCTGAGACTTACTGTCATGAGAACAGCAAGGAAAAGACCTGCCCCCTGTGGTTTAGTTACCTCCCACCAGGTCCCTCCCATGACACATGGGAATTGTGAGAGCTACAGTGCGAGATGAGATTTGGGTGGGGACACAGCCAAGCCATATCATTTGTCATAAACAGTGCCCTAAAGGAATGGTTTTGGCCATGCTGAGGAATTACAGTGTCTAAGAACATTCTTGGGGATGATAACAGACAGAAAGAACTGTGAGGGAAATTGTTCTGAGATACGGTGGAGAGAAGCTGAGAAGCAGAATTGAGGGGTGAGCATGTGTGAGCAGGCAGGGGCTGACAGATATCAGCAAACAGAATGGACAGACAGGCCAGGCGTGGTGGCTCATGCCTCTAATCCCAGAACTTTGGGAGGCTGAGGCAGGTGGATCGCCTGAGGTCAGGAGTTCGAAACCAGCCTGGCCAACATGGTGAAACCCCATCTCTATTAAAAAAAAATACAAAAATTAGTCAGATATGGTAGTGTACGCCTGTAGTCTCAGCAACACAGGAGGCTGAGGCAGGAGAATTGCTTGAACCCGGGAGGTGGAGATTGCAGTAAGCCGAGATTACACCATAGTACTCCAATCTAGGTGACAGAGCAGGACTCCGTCTAAACAAACAAACAAAACAAACAAGAATGGACAAGCAAATGGAGACTGGGGTGCAGATGGCTGGTGTGACACACGTGCACTATCTTCCCAATTCGACGACCCTCATTAATTCTATGGCGATCTTCGGCACAGATGCAGTCTCAGAATCCTTCTAAACACAACCAATCTAGGCAGCCAACACCATCAGGTAGAGCTGGTTTATAAGATGAAACTGATTTGATATCCCCACACTAGAGAGTCCAGCGAGTCCAAGACAATGGTCCTGAGCAGTTACAGTGCATCCTGGCAGGGAGCGCTAAGGAGTGAGGGTGTGGAGGGGGTTTGGGTTTAGCAGATTCTGGGACTAAAAGGAATGCAGAAAAATGGCGTGAGGGCAGGCTGGAAGGAATGTTGATTTGCAGAGTGAGCTAATTGGAAGTAAATGAAGTTGCTGTGCTAAGTTCAAGGGCACTTAGACCAACCTCCCAGTGTTGGGAAGGAAGGGACATTGTTGATGAAACAGCAGTTCAGAAATTGGAACCCTCACACATTTCTGGTGAGAGTGTAAAATGGTGCAGCTACTGTGGAAAATAGGTGAGAATTTCTCAACAAGTTAAATAAGTTGAGTTACCAGGTGGCCCAGAAATTCCATGCCTAGGTCTGCACAAAGAAGAATGGAAAACAGGGACAATAAAATGTTCTTACGTGTTCATAGAGGCCCTATTCACAGTAGCCAAAAGGAGAAAACAGCCCAAATGTCCATCATTGGATGAGTGGGTAAACAAGGTGTGGGCCAGGTGCAGTGGCTCATACCTATAATCCTAGCACTTTGGGAGGCCAAGGCAGGCAGATGACTTGAGGTCAGTAGTTCGAGACCAGACTGGCCAATGTGGTGAATCCCCATCTCTACTAAAAATACAAAAATTAGCTGGGGATGGTGGCATGTGCCTGTAGTCTCTGCTACTCTGGAGACTGAGGCAGGTGAATCACTTGAACCCAGGAGAAGGAGGTTGCAATGAGCCTAGACTGTACCACTGGGTGACTGTACCACATGGCCAACTCCTAGCTGTGTTTATTGACACAGACTTGGTTTTGTTTTTCCTTTGTTTGGTTTTTCATTTTGCAGCTTGCTGAAAATGACCGTCTGTCATGGAGCTTAGCAGCAATCAAGTGAGAATACACGTGGCTGACAGCTATTGAGCATTTGTCCTCGTGGACCCTGGACAAAAGCATCATTTGAATTTTCTCAATAAGGGAAAGTGGCATGAAAACTAAGGCTGTATGTATAGATGCATCATCATCATCATCTCATCATCATCACTTTTCAAAATCCCCTTCGGTGTGGCCCAATGCTTTGACTCAGTGATTCTGTTCTGAATGTCATAGATCAGTTTCACCACTCTGGAACATGCCCTATGCACAATGGCCTCCACACCATTGTCTAGTCTGTCCCCTCTGCCTGGCGTTCCCTTCCTTTTCCTAGAGTCAGGCTACTTGTAAGGTCTCAGATAATAGCACCTTCTTCCAGGGGAGGAGGACCCCTGCTTTGGGAGGACTGAGTTCATTTGCCCCAAAATGTCTCATGCTCCGGATGCATCTCCAATACCTAAGATGACACTGGGGAGTCAAAAGAGGCAGAGACCCTCATGTCTTCCCTGACTCTTCCCTGTCTGCTAAAATGCCAACAGAAGTTCACAGCCACACACACAGCCATGGATCCCGGAGCTGGCCCAAGAGACTGTTCATCCTAGTTTGCTAAATTTTATTCATGCAAGTATTTGCATTTCCATGTCCTAGAAAGCCCTTAATCCCTGGGCACAATGCCAGGCTTGGGTGAGGATACCCTGTCTGATGGAGGCCAGATGCCTGCTTGTCTTTATCGTGGTTGATCCAGGCTCTTGACTCCCTGTCTTGGGGTGACCCTGTTTCTGCTATGTGGTCAGGGACATGATTGCTGCTGAGCGGTGTTTGCTTTTCCTTTGGTAATTCAGGTCATTTCCAGGAGGCCTGATGAGGGATAAGGTCCCTAAGGATGCAGGAATCTAACAATTGATTCTTTTTTTTTTTTGAGACGGAGTTTCGCTCTTGTTACTCAGGCTGGAGTGCAATGGCGCGATCTCGGCTCACCGCAACCTCCGCCTCCTGGGTTCAAGCAATTGTCCTGCCTCAGCCTCTCGGGTAGCTGGGACTACAGGCGTGCGCTACCATGCCCAGATAATTTTTTTTTTCTTTTTTTTTAGTAGAGACGGGGTTTCACCATGTTGACCAGGATGGTCTCAATCTCTTGACCTCCTGACCCACCCGTCTCGGCCTCCCAAAGTGCTGGGATTACAGGTGTGAGCCACTGCACCTGGCCACAATTGATTCTTTTGAGATTACTTGACAAATAATGCAACTTGCTGAATAAGCAAAAACAAAGTCGTTCTCTCTCTCTCTTTCCCTTCTGCCTCATTCTGTTAGTCTAATTCCACATTTTACTGTGGCTGAAAGGGAGCATGTAAACCCAAGCCTTAGCTTGAGTGCTGTGAGCAGTGTTTGGCGTCTTCGTTCCTTGAGTAAATGTTTATTCAGCACACAGTCTGGGCCAGGGATTATGCTAGATATTTTGAGATGCAAGGTGAAGCAGGTGAACATGGCCACCACCTCCCCACCGCTGAAAGCTTGCCACATTGTAGCAATGCCAAATAAGAAGGTATCGTCAGACAGTGTTGTGAGTGCAATGGTAGAAACTGGAGTGTACCACAGGGATGTGAAACAGAGGTGTCTTCCTGGTGAGGGGTGGTTTGGGAAGGCTTCCTGTAGGACTCGAAGAATGAGCCATGGGAGAGTATTGCAGTCCACTGCAGCAGCATGTGTGAGAGCTCAGAGGCAAGAGGGGTTGTGACACATTAAAGGAAGTAAAAAGAGGTCAGTGTGGCTGGGAGGATGGAGAGCTCTGCTGGGTTAGAAGTGGTGAGCAGGGAGGAGAAAAGTGCAAAACGAAGCTGGAAGAGCAGCTGGGCCTGAGATCCAAAGTGCTTTCCTGACCCCAGGGACCTGGAAAGAGTTCTTTCCTATGATGGATTATTGGTAGTGCTGGTACCACGGAGTCCTTGTGAATTCTAGCTCCTCTGATGCTTAATAGCTAGTAGCTCAGCTAAACTCCAGTGTCCCTATCTATAAAGAGGTGTACTTGGCCTGGCCACACAGGAAGATGGGAGACTGGTGGAGGTGGACTATGGGCTTACTGTTTCTGTGTAATGGAGGCTCCCCTTCGAGAGGGTGATGCTCCGGTTGCTACCTAGATCTGATACCAGTCTGGGCCTCAGAGAGCAGTCACCAAGCCTGGAAGGCCAGCCATTGAGCAGTCAGGATGAGCATTGAGTGCACTAAGCCACAGACAGAACACCCGTAGTGTTTTTCCGACTCTGTCAGTGGTGTTTGGTGAATTGGACCTTGGCACCAGGCAGACATAGTTTCTGTTCTTTATTCTGTTGTCTGTGCATTTTGTTCATCTATTGCCTTGTTTGCCGCCTGCAAGATGGAATTCTAAGCACTGGGGAGATATACCGTTGTGGGGAGCCAGTCAGATATTGTCCTTGCCCTCAGAGACCTCAGCATCTAATCAGGAAGACAGAAATCAGAGAACTACACAGATAATGCTCCCAGTTGTCAGAGGTATTAGAAAAGGCTAGTAAAGCGCTAACTAGGATATTTTACTATGCATGTTTATGGTATAAGTCTGGGTTCTACTGATTTCCAGATGGGAAAGTCCCTGGACCCTTCTGCACCTCAGTTTCTTCATCTGCAAAATAAGAAGATTAGGGCTGAACTCTGGGAACAATGGTGGTTTTAAACTTGGCTGCATCAGAATCACCTGGGGAGATCTTAAAAATCCCAGTGTGCAGGTTGTACTTATACCAATTCAATCAGAATTTCTAGGGGTGGGTCCTGGACACTAGAATTATCTGAAATATTCCTGGGTGATTCCAGAAGGCAGCCAAGTTTGGGAACCAGCCCTCTAGCCCAGTGCTTCTCATACTTTAATGTGTCTGGGAATCACCTGGGGTTTTGTTAAAATGCGGATCATGATCCATGAGCTCTGTGCTAGGGGTGGAGAGTTTAGCACGCAAACAAGACCATGAGCGTCGGTTTTCAGCTGGGGAGACGTTTGTCTTTGATGATGCTTGCAGATATTTTTAATTGTCACAACTGGTGGGTCGGGGAGCTACTTGCTTCCGGTGGGTAGAGGTCATGGATGCTTCTAAACATCCTCTGATGCACAGGACAGCCCCTACCATGAAGAGTTTTCTGGCCCCAAATGTCAGTAGTGCCATGCTTGAGGAACCCCTTTCCAGGGTAAAGCTGATGCTGCTGGTCCGTAGGTGACATTCTGAGTAGCAGTGGAATTCCCATCTCTAGTTTAGCCATAATTATTCTGGGCAGAATGATCCATGTGAAACAGAACTTGTCAGAAAATGGGCTGACAAAATTAGCAGAGATCATTAAAAAAATATATCCTTATTGGAATTTTGGTGGAAGATAAAGAGAATTTTACCAGTCTCACATCATGGTCATTAAAGACGTGGCCATTTGAATGTGTGTAAGGATGGGACATTCAGGAAGCCAAATGGGAACCTCCCCATTTCCACTGGGTTTAAGCAGCAAAGGCAAATGAACTAAAGAAGGCAAATGCATGAATTATTAACAAGCCCGGGTGAGAAAAGTGTAGTGCAAGCCTTTTTAACACTGTTGGAGATCAGGATAAGGAAAAATGGGCAGAGACTTAATTGTTTCATTGACTTTTGCTGAGGAAACACAGAGTCATCAGATATATACACAGAGGGCAGAGGAAGAATTCACGTGCAACACTTTATTTTTTTTTTTAAGATTAATTTGTAATTTATGGCTCTAATGACCTGCCTGGTGAAGAAATTAAGGTCTGGACATAGGATTCATAACACAGTCACCCCTGAATAGCTCTCTGAAGCTTTCCTTCCACCCTATGTCCCCTGCTTGACTTCAAACCCCCATAACTTTCCATCCAGATGAATGCAGTGAGCTCCCAGTTGGTTTTCCTCTGTTTACTCCATCGGGACATTCCCGGCAGGGTGCAGTGGCTCACACTTGTAATCCCAGCCCTTTGGGAGGCTGAGGCAGGTGGATCACCTGAGGTCAGGAGTTCGGGACCAGCCTGGCGAACATGGCAAAACTCTATCTCTACTAAAAATATAAAAAAATTAGCCAGGTTTGGTGATGCACGCCTGTAATCCCAGCTACTCAGGAGACTGAGGCATGAGAATCACTTGAAACTGGGAGATGGAGGTTATGGTTAGCCAAAATTGCACCACTGCACGCCAACGGGGGCGACAGGGTAGGACTCTGTCAAAAAAACAAAACAAAACAAAACCCGTAGTGTGGCCAAAGGAAGAGTTCTCGAAATAAGATCTGATCCCCCCAGTCTGGGGAAAACCATCCAGTGGCTCCTCAGTGCTGTCAGTGTAAAGGCCAAACCCTTATCATGGAGCACCATGACCTTTGGTTACATGGCTCTCATTGCCTCTTCCATCTCATCCTCTGTCCTCTCTGCCTTTCCTCCCCTCCACCATACTTAAATCATTTAATTACACTCATCCAGCAGATGCCAGGCTGTCTCTCTCACCACCAGGCCTTTTCAGTTGTGGCTTCTTCTCCCCTCCACCTGTGTTAGCAATACGTTCTCATCCAGCAAAACCTACCTTTAGTCTTATTTCCTCTTTGAAGCCTTCGTTGATACCTTCTTCGTGTCCAAAGAGTACAGATGCTTGCTTCTCTTGTGGGCTTCCAAGGGGACTTTGACTTGTGTCTGTTACAACAATGCTGTTAAACATCTCTTTCAGAAGGAGGGCAAGGATCCTCTTATTGTATCCCCAGCACCAAGAACAGTGACTAGCAGATTGCAGGAACTCAGGAGCTGTTTGGTGAGTGAATATATGAGTCCCAGTGAATTTTCCTATTCCTGAAGGGATTCCCAGTTTGGAGTATCACCCACAATAAGCACAGAAATAGGATCCATGGATTAGGATCCTTGCCCTCAAGAGACTTAGAGTTGAAAAATGGAGATGGAAAAGTAAACAGATAAATTAACATAAAGGTGGTTAGCTACTTTGATAATAATAGTGATGGTCACTATATTTATAGAGTCTATGAAGTAACAGACAATGAACAAATTTTGGCCTGTATTTGTTTAGGCCAAACTAGTCCCTTGTGAGGGAAGTGGAATGATCCCTATTTTGTAGTTAAGGAATCTCAGGTTCACAGAGGTTAAATTTTTTTGCCTACAGTTACACAGTAAACACAGAACTAAGACCTGAAGGCAGGTGTTGGCTTCCAAGCCTCAAGGCTTACCAGTAAATTCCCAGAGAAGCACAGAATGAGCTGTGGGCATGGACAGGAAGAGAGGAAGCAAGGGTTAGGGTGGCCTTCTGGAGGAGGTGGAACCGGAGTTATCTTTTGAGCTATAAGAAGGGATTAGACAGAGGCCGTGGGGTGAGGGGAACTAGACTCCAGGTAGCTTCTCTTGTCTGCTACTAGGTCCCCTACTTCCTTGTCACTGTTCTCTGAACTGGCCTTGGTTCTGAGGACTGTCTCAGAGTGCCTCCTTGAGACTTGCTTTGCATGTCTCCTAGAAGAATCTGGGGAAAAATGGTGACTCCCCAAAGATGTCCATGGCCTCATCTCTGAAACTTGTGAATGTATTACCTTATATGGCAAAGGAGACTTTTCATATGTGATTAAATTAAGGATCTTAGATGGGGGATTATCCAGATGGACACTCTTAGAAGGGTCTTTGTCAGAGGAAGGCAGGAGGGTCAGGTAAACGAAGAAAAAGGAGATGGGATGATGGAACCAGAGGTTGTAATGATTCATTTTGAAGATAGAGAAATAGGGTCATGAGCCAAGGAATACGACTGTCCTCTAGCTGGAGAAAGGAAGAAAACAATTTTTTTTCCCCGAAACCTGAAGGAGTACAGCTCTGGGGACACTGTGACTTCAGCCTTCTAAGACTTACTTCAGAGTTCTGACTTGCAGAACTGTAAAGAATAAATCTGTGTTGTTTGAAGCCATGAAGTTTGTGGTCATTTGTTGCAGCAGCAAGAGGAAACGGACACACCCTGACTGCCTTCCAGTCCATGGGGAAGGAAAAGACAGGGATGCTGATATAGTATCCACTTTCTGGGCTGCTTCTCAGAGAAAACTCCAGCAGGGCCTTGCTGCCACTTCCTGGCTGTCTCCCTGAGAAGAACAAGGGGGCTGCACCCCATGTCTGGGGGCTGGAATGGTGGTAATGAGTTTGCATCTCTGCCCTAAGTGGAATTCTTACTCTGCATCCATCAGATGATAATGAGGTAGAACTACATGTGCTGTCATGAACTGGGGTTTAAGGTGTCAAATGATACTGTCAAATGATAGCAGCAAAACAAAGATCAGCATTTATATATATATATATATATATATATATATATATATAACGAAAAGATGGATTATACCAGGTATGCTGTTTTTATATATATATAAAACAAAAAGATGAATTGCATATATATATTATCTCTATATCTATATATTTAATTTATATATAATAAAATTTATATATATCTATATATGTAGATATAGATATCTATATAATATATAGATTAGATATCGATATCGATATCTATATAATATATATCTCCATTTATATATAATGCATAATAAATATAATATACAATTAATATATACTATATAATAGAATCTATTTTGTTATATATATAAACAAAAAATTGAATATATATGTGTATGTGTATATATATATATATATACACACACACATACACACACTACATATGTCATCCCATGTTCATCTATCTATCTACCTCGTGCACACTGAAAATAATTTGGGGAAAACTGTCAAAATCTGAAATCTTGACTGTGATTATAGAGAATTTTACTGTCAACGTCATAAATGTCTACACTGCTTTCATCTTTACAGGAAGTGTACTCTTTTTGAAATACAAATATAGATGAATAGAGTAACTGAGATCTCAGTAGACCCTCATCATAAGCCCTTATAAGCAGAGGTAAGATCCTTGTCTCCACCGGGGTCAGGGAAGCTTCTTAGGTCTCCACAGTCCCTAGATCAATGGTCCTCTAAGTGTGGCTCATGGACCTCAGGGAGTCCCCAAGGGGCTTTCAGGGAGTCTTTGGGGTCAAAACTACTTTCTTAATAATATTAAGGCCGGTCACAGTGGCTCACACCTGTAATCTCAGCACTTTGGGAGGCCGAGACGGGTGTATCATGAGGTCAGGAGATCAAGACCACCCTGGCTAACACAGTGAAACCCCATCTCTATTAAAATGAAAAAAAAATTTCCAGTTGAATGTGCATCATCCCAGAGAGTGTTGTATTTCAGAGAATGATCATATTACAATATTAGTTAAAGTTTTGCAGGGCTAAGGACTTTGGGATTTTGGAAGCTGAATGACTCGCATCATGGAAAGCCATGCTGTAAAAAATAATACCAGCTCATGGGAATTGAATGTCCACTGAGACTTGTCCTTGGATGTTGTTGATCTTTCACCTGAATTCATACAACCTGGAACTCTCATCCTTTCAGTATACAGGAGACAGGCTGGGCCGCATGTGTGTTGTCTGCATGGGCCTTCTACCATCCATGACAGGTAGATCAGATTTATGGATCAACTCTTCAGACAGAGTTGCATTTTCTTTCTTCTTTCCCAGAGATGGCCCACTGGTCACCATGAAGACCTAAACTGATTGATAGTCAATGAGAACATTAGCCCCTACACACTCCTGCCCTCCCCTGCCACCAGAGCTGCAGGCATTATCAGGCTTCATCTAGCCTCATCATGGGGTAAGTTGTGATAGCGTGGACCAGATGGACTACCCCAGGTTTGGCTAAGACAACTTTCTCTCCTGAGCATCTGAAGCCCTCATGCTCACATGCACCCATCTGTTCCTCTTGAAAATGTGTCTCAGTCATTGAGTTTGGGATGATCTGGAATTTTCATTACAAATGAAATATCTCTGCCTCATTTACTCTGACACCCAGTTCCCAATTTCGCAGGTGATGGTTTGCTGGAAAGACAGACTTAAACATGATGCTAGCATTTTGGAGTTCTATGTCAGATTGTGGCTCCTAAATTCTGCCACTCTCCCTATTCTCTGGTTTCCTGAGTTAAGGGATCTGTATAAAAAGGGGCAAAAACTGAATGGAAAACAACACAGAAAGGCTTGGGTAGAAATTCTATTACCATGAAATGCATGACTTTATAATAAGCAGAGATTAGGCTGGGGCCTTAGGAAGCTACCTGCTTCTCCTTCCTGAATCTCTGCCTGTTTTACCTTTAAACTAGAGGGAGGAGTATTATAATTATAATTCCAGAAATAGCCAAATCAAATGCACGAGTGCTGAAGTGAAATAAAGTGAATAGCTAGACACAGTACTCTCAGATGCTGTACTAGAGTGAACAGATCTTTGCAGACCTACCCCCTAAAGGCTGAGGGAGCTGAGAGGTCAAAGAAAGACACCGAAAAATCAAATTTCTCAAAGGGAAACTATTTAATAGGGACTTACCTATAAAAGTGATGTCTCAGGTGGCTGTGAGAAGGTAGATTCCCACAACCACTTTCCAGAAAGCATCATTTATATGGCAAGCTTTTAGAGTAAAGACATGTGCAGCTGGTCACGTCTTTGGACTTTGTTGATGAAGCTCAGGACCACTGGGGAGGTAAGAAAGGCATCTTTATGTGGGGTGATAATCTAGGCTGCAGGCATTGTTTAAAGACCTTGCTACATACAGAACATCTTGGTATTCAGGACTCAAACATTGGCCATGATGATGGCTTCAGTTTAAGTTGGCACCACTCTTGCCATGCAGCAGGCTACTTTTCTCCAGCGACTGACAAGGACTTGTCTTGGGCAACCCATTCCTGGATGGTCCAGGTTACTTGGTCCATAACTGGGGAAGGGAGAAAGTGAAATGGAGATGGGAAGGCCGATCGATTCTCCTCCTACATGGGAAATAGTGTTTTGTCTCAGCAGGGGCTTGACGAAGAAGTAAAAATGGGTCCTTTCTGGGCAGGGTTTACTCAGTGTTAGCACTGTTGAATTTTGGGTTGGATAATTCTTTGTCGTGGGAAGCTGTCCTGTACATTGTAGTATGTTTAGAAGCAGCCCTGACTCACTGGATTCCAGTAGAACAATCACCCACCCCCAAGGTAAGAAAACCCACAATGTCTCCAGACATTACCAAATATTACCTGGGACAAAATCCCCCGAATTGAGAAGAACTGTTCTAGGGTCAATGTACAAGTGAGGCTCTGGTTCTTGCCTGTGAGACCCAGGCACTGGTGGCACGCAGCCCTGTGAATATCTTTCTCTCTAAACAATCAGCTTAGAAGGTCATCCTTTGAAAGGGAGGGGCTTGGGAAAGGAGTGAGCAGAAGGTTTGATCCATATGACTCCCATAGACATAAAGATGGCACAACTCCCCAGTCCTTCTTTGCAAAGAAAAGTAGAAATTTAACCTCCATCAACCACAGTCTCCATAAGGAAGAAGAAAATGCACTTGGTAGAAATTACAGAGTTCTGTGCTGTCAGGTTTGGTTTATCCATGGCTAGCCCAGGTACTGTTCATCAGTCAGGACTCAGCTTCCTAGCCAGCTTCCTTCCCTTTAACGTTTGGTCAAAGATCATCTTGTATTTTCCAGTCATTTTAACAGGCCTTTTTGTGTCTTTTGTTTGTACCCAAAAGGAGTAAGGTTGCCATGTAGATAATGCTTTCTACCATCAGGTACAGACAAGATGTTTATTGGTTTACATGCTTTCTACTTCATGGTTTTGCAGTGTGTGGTCATGGATAAGGGCTAAACTGTGGAAAAATCTCAACACATGTCAGTTTCCCTGTACCGTAAGACGAGGAACTTAGGCCAAAGGAGACTGGCAAGAAGGAAGCACAGTGTTGCATTAAGAGATGTTGGAGATTCATCGAACAGTGAAGACTCATGGCCCCTTCACCTCCACCTATCAACTGTGTGACCTTCGGCATGTCACTTTACTACTCTGAACCTCGGTTTTTTAGTCTTTAAAATGCAAATATAATAATACATACATTAGAAAGTTTTCATGTAGATTAAATGAGGAACATATACGATAAGGACTGGGTGAGGAAGGAACTCAGAAAGGTGATACCCAAATTTCCTGGGGCTGAGTTTGGGTGCATTGAGGATATAGGAGTGGGGATGTGATATGGAAAGATGGGTCCTCAGAATATCTTGGCTGCTGTGAAACTTTGGGGAGAAGTAGAAATATCTAAAGGTAATTTTTTAAAAGGAAGTTATGTTTGTTATATAAATCTGTTTCGTGTCTTTAAAAATACCTAGTAATAGTTTATTCATTGAAGCTTTCAAAGTCAGATTTGTACTTCCTTCCAATGGCAAACTTGATGAAGAGATCCATGAGGAAACCCACTCATGTCTTTAGAGGTTATGTATAAAAAGTGTCTGTAACACCCCCCTTAACTTATCAAAAAACACTGTTTCTTCCATTCCTCTCTGATAGGGTCCTGTGTAGAGTTTCTGTGTCCTCTATCTGCGATTTTCCAAGTGTGCAGACATGTTGGGAAAGCTGGCTAGGAATAGGCGGGTGGGAGGCTGGATAAAGTTTGGGATGCATTTTTTAGTGAGAAACAAGCTTTGTGCTCTTTGGTCTAAGCAAGAAATCAGGGATGAACTAGATCAACAAGGCACTATTCTGTCATTAAAAAATGTATTTATGTGTTTACTACAACAGCTGTAGTGT
Organism: Cacajao melanocephalus; assembly: GCA_963573385.1. NCBI lineage: Eukaryota > Metazoa > Chordata > Mammalia > Primates > Pitheciidae > Cacajao > Cacajao melanocephalus. The sequence goes on from CAUYLG010026991.1 coordinate 39,633, forward strand.
GGAGCAACTCTACAAGTTGCAAAAAAGACTTTGCTAAAGGTGCATTACAGTTACTTCTGAGGCAGTATCCTAAAATTATTCATTATGAAAGTATTCAAAGCTGAACTTCCTAGAATGAAACCTTCCTATGAATGTGTCACAGTAATTGGGCAGGGGTATTTTGTCCCCCATATACTTCCCAGCTCCCGGGAGAGATATGGGCGAGCAGCCATATGCAGGTGGCCCCAAAAGAGGCCCTACTGCCTAATAGACCAGCCTGGTATACGGGAGGGAGTCTGGGTATTTTGGAGTCAGACTAGCTCCAGCACATTAGGTGTTTTTTAAAATAACTTCATAGAGATACTACTCACATAAGATAAAATTCACCATTTTAAAAAAGTGACCTTATTTTTTTAAGAAAGGTTTTAGGTTTACAGCAAAATTGTGCAGAAGCATAAAGACTTGCCATATACCTCCTGCATTCACAGAAGCACTGCCTGCCCCAGCATCAACATATCCGACCAAAGTGGTATCTTTGTTACAATCGGTGAGCCTACGTTGACACATCCCAATCACCCGGGGCTCATGGTTTACATTAGTGCTCACTGCCACGTGTCCTATGGATATGGACAAATGTATCATGGGATCTATCCCCCACAGCAGTATCAAACGGAGTATGTCCACTGCCCTAAAACCCTCTGTACTCGGATTTATCATTTTAAAGTACACAATTCATTGATTTTTTTAAATAGCATAGTCACATGGTGGTACAACCATCACCACTGTCTAATTCCAGAACATTTTGATCACCTCAAAGAGAAATTCCTTATCTCTTCACAGCCTCTCCCCATTCTCTCTTCCCCTAGCTTCTGGCAACCACTAATCTACTTTACATTTCTATGGTGTGCCTATTCTGGACATTTCATATAAATGGAATATATAATTACTGCTTTTTGTGGCTGGATTATCTTACTTAGTATAATGATTTCAAGATTCATCCATGCTGGGGCATGTGTCAGTTTTTTTAAAAATTATTTTTATAGTCAAATACTATTTCATTGTATGAATAGAGTACATTTTGTTTATTCATTAGTTGATGAGAATTTGTTTTTTTTATTTTTTGGTGATTATGCATAGTGCTGCTATGAACATTCATGCAAAGGTTTATGTAGAGAAATATGTTTTCAAATTTCTTGGATCTGTGCCTAGGAGTAGAATTGCTGGGTCATATGGTAACTAACTCTATATTTAACAACTTCAAGAACTGCCAAACCCTTATCTGAAGTGGCTGCACCATTTTACAATTCCTCTAGCAATGTGTTAGTGTTCCAGTGTCTCCATATTCTTGCCAACAGTTGTTATTATTAGTTTTTCTGATTTATCCATTTATTTTTTCATTTGAGGTGAAAGGCTCACTTGAGCCTAGGAATTTGAGGTTACAGTGAGGTATGATTGCACCACTGCACTTCAGCCTGGATGACAGAGCAAGATCCTGTCTCTAAAAAACAAAATAAAACAAAATGTTACATTATTGAGTACCTGTGTGTGCTAAGAACTGGGGTATAACAGTAAGTAAAATCGTATAAGGAGCTTACAATATTATGGCACAAACAGTAGTCAAACAATAATAGGAATAAAAATAATCATGCAATCCTGAGAATTACAAAGGTGATGGGTGCATAATACTAAAAGATTACATACCGGGGAGATTTGATTGCCCAGAGGTTCAGAGGTTTCCCTGAGTAGCTGATGACCAATTATCATCGCTGAGAAGTGCAGGCTGAATGAGAGTTAAGGAGATACTCTCAAACAATACTTTTAACATAGCTATGTCTCACTTCTTCCTCTGTACGATTGAGTTGGCCAGATCCAGGTAACAGTGGCTTTGGGTACTCAGTGAAAGCAATTGTTAGGCGCAGGTTACATTTCTCAGCATTGCTGTGGTTTTCAGCTGTAACCTTCTACCCTTCCTCACCACAAGAGAGGGTCTCAGACAAATGGTATGAATGGTGATGGTGCCCATGAAGATGACGATGACAGTGATGATTATGATGATGGATGTTGATGCTGGCTGCGATTTAGTGGACACCTTCTATGTGCGAGGTACTGTGCTGAGTAACTTACGGCATCTTATTCATTCTTTGCAATGACATTGCAATGGAAGAAGATCAGCATGAGATTAGAAAGGAAGAGAAAATTAAACGGAAAATGAGGGGAGAGTCCCTGGGTTTACGTATGACGGAATTGGGCTTATGGTTGAGGAAATGATTCCAAAGCAAATATTTCTAATTTCTGAAATAGGTACTTGGTTTCAAAAAATAAATTTGTAATTTGTAATTCTATTTTTAGTTAGAAATGTACGTTATTTCTTGACTATGGAATGCAATTTCTTTTATTTCAATTTAAACTAAGCCATTTAGCTTAGTCACATATAACAAACCTCCCAGTATAAGGGCCCTGATCCCAAATCTTGGTATACGTTAGTTTCTATCCCAGGTAATAAATGGATACCTGGAGCAAATCCAAAAAGGGAAACCACTTTAATTAGGTTTGGAAATGTCTCCAGTCAGTTCCAGAATAGCTGTCACAGAATTTATGGTGTACATTTCTAAACTGTAACTCTTTGCATATCCAGCTGAAGCAAGAAAGCTCCAGAGAAATCGAGTGTAATTTATTCAAACCTAAATATTTATCTCCCCAAATAAGCATCCGTAGAAAATATGGCCAAGACAGATGGAAGGAAAGTCGGTCTCACCTTAGCTAAGCCTGTCCATCTTTATCCTTGTTTCCATTTAATCGCAAGGGTTCTAGAAGAATTAATTCAATAAAACCTTCGTTGGAATGTTTCCAGAAGTATAGACTCACTCTCCCCCCCATCTATCACATAACAGTTACATTCACTGTGACATTTTTGTCCAAATGACAGTGACTTGGGGCTTTACCCCAGTAGGAGCTGGCACGAGGTAAGGCGAGGTCATGATTTGTTGAATATCACTGTCATTTGGGGACCAAAATTCAAACCCAGGTCAGCTCAACTATAGAATTTTGAGCCCAAGGAACTTACTAAAATATATACATATTTTAATCAATATGTGCATATTAATTAAATGCATATATGTATATATGTTTATATGCAATGTAGGATTCTTTTGAATCAGCAGCTGTTTTAAAGTTCAGTCACCTGTTAATTTCTGTTGGATTCCTTGTCTTTATTTTCCCAGCCATAAAACATGAGTGTGACACATGGCAAACAAGTATACTGGCAGCATGACACAGTGGAAAGGCATGAGGTTTGGAGTTGGAAAAGCAAGACTAGAGCCTGACTTTCTGCTTCTTGAGTGCCTTCACTTTGGGCTTGACCACTCTGATCCTCAGTCTCCTTCTCTGGGGAGAAATGATTAACACATGTGGGTAGAGAGCAACGGTGAAGAAGAAGGGAGAAAATTCTCCTAGAAATGTAAATTCAGAAATGTAGATTTTAAATTGTCATCCACCTTGCTTACCACTTTTAAAATCTAAAATAATATGATTAAGTTTGGCAAGAGAAGTCAGCAAGGTCTTCCCTGAGAGTTAATCGTAGATGCCATGTAGGTTGGCAAGTCACAGTGACACTTATCCTTGAGTATTCATCACCTGGTCCCTTTCTTCTTACATGAATGGTGCAGTAATTGCAAAGACGGTGGAGCCTCAGGTTTAGAATTTTTAATATATCCATGATGTTCTAGCCACTGTGCCAGAGGCTTTGAGAATATCACCTTATTTAATCCCCACAGAAAATCTATTTGATTGGTAATATGATAATCTTCACTTTACAGCTGGAAACTGAACACAGATTGATTCAACTTGCTTACGTCAGCCAAACTAAATAATGATTTCCCTTGATCACAACTTTGTCCTTTCTTTTGCATTTCCTTGTTATCATTAAAGTGAGTTGCCAGTAGAGGTTGTACCTTTTTCTCCTGTGTGTTTCTCATGTAATTTTAATCTAACTGACTGTAAGTGGGTATGGTAGGCAGAAAAATGCCCCCCCCACCCCACCAACCACCAAAAGATGCCCATGTTCTGATCCCAGGACCTGTGAATATGTTACCTAACACAGAAAAAGAGACTTTGCAGAAGTAATTAGGGCAAGGGTTGGGGAGATTACTTTGGATTTGTGAATGGGACCCATGTAATCACAAGAGTCCTCAGAAAAGCCAGAGAAGGAGATGTGAGAACCAACCAAAGATTGGCAAACACTGGAGCAATGTACTCTGCAGATGGAGCCAGAGGCCAGAGCCAAGCATGCCTGGAAGCTCCAGAATCTGGAAAAGGCAAGGACAGTCCTGCTGACAATGCAGTTTTAGTCCAGTGAGGTCCATTTTGGACTTCTGACCTCAAGAGCTGTAAGGCATTGGGTTTAAGCAACTAAACTTGTGTTGGTTTAAGCCACTATGTAGTCATTTGTTACAGCAGCGGTAGGAAATTAACATGGTCGGGAGGGGGGGAGGTTCAGATCAAATGATTTTTCATGGCAAACAAACCAACCAAAACACTATCATAAACATTCAAATAAGTATAGCACTACTGTGGAATATGGAGAGACACTCAGAGTTGGGTAATGGGTTGTGAAGCCAACCTGCAAAGTCAAGGCCACACAACTAGGCTAAGACTTCCAGTACTATGTTTAATACGAGTGGTGAGAGTGGTCATCCTTGTCTTGTTCCAATTCTCAATGGGGAATGCTTCCAGTTTTTGCCCATTCAGTATGATGATGGCTGTTTCTTGAGTGTTTTTATCGTGAAAGGATGTTGAATTTTGTTGAAAGCTTTTGCTGTGTCTATGGAGATAATCATATGGTTTTTGTTTTTAATTGTGTTTATCTGGTCAATCCTGTTTATTGATTTTTGTATGGTGACTCAACCTTGCATTCCAGGAATGAAGCCTGCTTGATGATGATGAATTAACTTTTTGATGTGCTTCTGGATTCAGTTTGCTAGTGTTTTGTTGAGGAGTTTTGCATCTATGTGCATCTGTGATATTGGCCTTTTTCTTTTTTGGTTTTGTAAGGTCACAGAAGTAGAAAGTTCAGCTGCTGGAATCCGCAGTGAGGTCTTCCTCACTGTGTCCACTCTTCTTCATAAGTGTGGCCAGCATAGTGGCTCACTCAAGGTCACACAGCTGGTTATCAGCAGAGCTGGGCTGAAATGCAGTTCTCATTCTCCGTATACATTTTCTCAAAAGCAAATAAAGAGACCTGGATGTGAACAGAGACTCATCATAGGATGGGGATGCCCAGCCTTGTCCTCTTGCCTCCTCCACATGTCTTAATTATGAAAGTGCCTGAGTGTGGTGCTCATTAATCACTCACGACTTGCTGCCTATGCTCACTGTGATGAATTGGCATATGATGGAACTCAAAGTGAAATAATCACTAGTGAAGTAGTTAATGTTGGCTGAATGTTCCAAGACTGCACTTTGATTCCTTATCACCACCACCCATCATTGATGAAGAGTCCCCGATACAGGAATCACTTTCTCCGTAAGCAAGGACTGGGGTTACTCACGGTTCAAGTATACCTAACAGAACATCACGCCCTCCCTCGTGCTGAAATTGGGACACAGCTGGATGACCAAATTGTGTTTTTGGGAAAGAGAAATAAAGTATGTGTGGTGACTACCCATTGTGTGTGTGAAATTACACTAAGTACTTTCGGATGACTGACTTTTCACAGTGGTATTATGAGGTGTTACGATTCCTCTTTCTAAAATATGGAAACTGAGACAGAAATCCAGTGGGCAGCAGGACTAGAAGCAATGTTTGGAAGCTTAGACATCTATGTGGAGTGAGTAAGGAAAAATATAAAGTTCTAATTAATACCCTTGGGTAACCAAAAAGCATTTACTCTCCCCTGTGGCTGCATGTGAACCAGTCCCATTATTGGTCCCTACATAACATGTGGATTATTTTGAGCTTATCTAAATCTAGTTGTGTGATGCTCAGTGAGATTCAGGGTTGATGGAAACCATACTTGCATGGAATTCAAATATTTAAATCATAGTAGAGCTAATCATGTTTTTAAGCTTGTGTGAATTACTCCCTCTCTCTGAACTTTCTTACCTATTGAAGCAGTATAGTATATGTTTTGAAGACAGGCAAATCTAAGTCAAAATTCTATTTTAGCCTCGTGTTAACTGTGGCCTTAAGCAAGTCGGTTAAACTCTTCCTAAAAGTGCTTTATCAGAAAAATGTAGACAATAATATGCAGCTTGTAGGGCTCTTTAAAGAACTGTAAATAATAAGTAACATACATCCAGAAAAGAAGTTAGCACATAGTGGTTCCCAGTAAGAGGCAGCTCTACCATGAAGAATATTTGACCAAGTAATCTTTAGATACCCTTCTGGTCTATAATTTTGCATTTTCAAAACCTTTAACTACTATTTCTGGGAAACTTACCACATACTGGGCACTATGCCAAGGATTATACTTGCATTATCTCATTAAATCTTTACAGTTTTAGGAGGTAGATGCTGTCAAAATTCATGTAAATATAGACTCTTGGGCACAGAGATGAAAAATAAACTCCCTTGGTCACAAAAAATAATGTAATGGAGTCAAGATCTGACTAAATATGACTGACTCCAGAGCTCCTACTCTTAAAGTTAAGCCTTTGTTAGTACTATGTATCCATATATTTTATCGCTTTTGTAGAACAGGCTGGACTTAGATTTCCTCTTTTTCCTCTAACACAGGTGGGCAAACCTGTGATGTTCTGAGCCCTTGTGGGTCCCTTGATGGCACTGGGAAAAGTAAAACCCAAAGCAAATTATGCTAATAGTTTGATTCAAAAGTTATGTTATAACTGAGATAAATTCTCAATGCTGTGAAGACAGTGAGACTCAGATGTGTGATGGTCTGTGTTCTCAGTGAGTGAAGGAGCTGCTTCTGAAGGCAGATAGGACTCTGCTTCTCTGGGAAACTACGAGGAAAATCGAGATGTTCAGGCCATCAGCCCAGGGTTTGCTCCTTTCCTCTGTTCTGTAGGTTAGACAGTTGGTCAAGAAGGTGGATTACTGAATCCTGTGAGTATCTCCAACTCATTTCGCAGAAAATTCACATTTACTGAGCTTTTGTAATCTTCCATTCAGACTGCTACAAACAAGAGGGCAAGGAAGAAAATAAGGTCCTTGTGCTTAAAAAAAGTCCTGATTTGTAGCATTTGTCAATTTTTGTGATGTAAATAATCACACCAAGGTCAACTTCAAGCTACACACGTGATGACAGGTATCACAGAGTTGGGAAGAGTTGCATGTGATTGGCTCTGGTGAGCCAGTGCAAGCTGACTCCAGCACCACACCAGTCCTCTTACTGGGTTCTTAAATGTGTTCTTTGCTGGTGATATGGTTTGACTGTGTCCCCACCCAGATCTCATCTTGAATTGTAGCTCCCATAATTCCCACATGTCATGGGAGAGACCTGGTGGGGGTAATTGGGTCATGGTAGTGAGTTTTTTCTGTTTTTGTGGTAGTGAATAAGTCTCCCAAGATGAGATGGTTTTATACCTGGGAGCTCCCATGCACAAGCTCTTTTTGCCTGCCACTCTGTAAGACTTCCGTTTGCTCTTCTTTCATCTTCCACCATGGTTGTGGGGCCTCCCCATCCACGTAGAACTGTGAGTCCATTAAACCTCTTTCCTTTATAAATTACCCAGTCTTGGGAATGTCTTTATTTGCAGCATGAGAACTGATGAATACAGCTGGGATGCACACCTCTCCTTTGCCAAGTTAATGCCCATTCTTCACTCATGTCTTCATATCTCCACTCAAATATGACATCCTCAGAAGCTTTCAGTGGACCCTGTCCCATATGAAATACCTTCTGAGAGCTTGGGAGCCCTTTCCAACTTCTTCCATTGTTTCAAGCAATATGAGAAAGCACCTTCAGAGAGAAATTTTGGCTATGACTACCCATGAATGTCCCCAAGCAGGTGCCAGAGATCAGTGTGAGTGCACACAACCTTGAAGCAAGGATTTGAGATGGAACTGTTCTGTAAAGCAGTGTGGAAGAAAACTTCTGCATCAAGTCAAATCCAGTCTTTCCCTGAAACAACTAAACTGTGTCAGACCTGCTGACACGTGTATCACATAATACTGAAATCTCCCCATATATTTATTGTTGAACACTGAAATGGTAACACTCTTTTTTAAGCTACTTAAGGTTCTAACTTCCAGTAACATTTTAGGTGTTTTGGGGCAGAGTAAAGACATTGATTTAGCCGAGGGCATTGGAAATACTATAGCAGCACCCTTGTCTTCTCTCTTGGGGTTGCTGAGCTGATTTGGATAAAATAAGAAATGACCCCTCAGCCTTGAACAAAATCAGACAAAATTAAATGTTTGAACTTTTAAGGAGTTCATCCAACTCCTCCCCTGTTGGTTGTACTTGCCTCTGCCATCTGCTTCTAATCCCCACTTGTGGCCAGCTTGGGGGAACATCTCGCTAGCAGCCAGCCTTCCCTGGAGTATTTCTGGCCTCACTCAAAATAGGAAGAGCCCCAGGTCTCTTGAGATTCTCCTCTCCAGAGATTTCCCATCTGATTCTGCAGTTCCGAGTGGGAGCATTTGCAAACCTTGCTGTCCAGTGGCTGAACTTCTGCCTGACGATCGCACTAAAGAGAGCCATCAGCTGTTAAGAAGGTTGCGTGTTCACCATTGCTGAGGAAATCAGCAATTCTCATGATCTTCCCTGACACCAAATGGCTTTCTGGTGCCTCCTTGTGGGTCCAGGTGACCTTTATTCAACAGGCTTAACCAGGGACAATTTGACTAAACTCGCCTGTGCAAGCTGAGTGAAGGGAAGCACGGTTATGAAAAACGGCCCCCGTCTTCCCCATCTTTACCACCACTGCTGCTGACCTTCACACAGCTCCCACAGTGAACCGGTGTCACAGAACTCACAAGGACCTACATGTTCATGCTTTCCACTTCAAGACTGGGAATCTGAGGATTCAGAGAGGTTAGGAAAATTGCCTAGGATGGAACTGCAAATTCAGTGAACACAGGGCAGGGTTGAGACTCAATTCAAACAATGGTCTGATGATGAGCCTAGAACTCTACCAAAATTCCATCTCTCAGAAATGGATGGATTGAGGCCATTTCATTCAAGAAACAGTAAGTTATTGATAAGCAGATCGCATAGAGGCTGTATGTCCTTGCTGTCACGAAGTCACCCTCAAGAAACATTGTTGGATGCTGTCCTCCTCTTGTAGACAGACAAGAGAAGCCACAGCCACATCAGACATGTCTGGAGACCTCCAGCCCAGACTTGTTCAGGGTCAGTGGCAGATGTGGCTTTTAACCCGTGGCCACATTTCTTGCCCCCATCCCCACCTCATAAGGACGTAATTGATTCTTCCTCCCATTTCTCTGGAAAGAGCCAAACCACACGGTAGGTAGGTCATATATAAACAGTGAAAAAATGTTTTTAATAACTTTATTCCCACTGCACATAGGCATGCCTTGATCTTAACAACAGGAAATATTTGAGTCTTTCATGACTAATTTCAGCAGTTTTTACTCTTCCACACTTAATAGTGCTATCTCCAAGGCCTTTTGTCTTCTCTCCCCATGTAGGTGGGGGCTGGTCACCTGCTGCTGGTGCAGGACAGAGGCCATGAAGGTGGAATTTCCTAAACACAGTTCCAATGGCAGATTCTTCCTTAAGGTTGCCTTGCTGTTGGCACTGAATAAACTCTGCTCAGGGAACTGAGTGGATTCTGCATTTAGCATTTTATAGTACAGACAATTTCATTGTAGGTGAGGGAAGCTGGCCTACTGGAACCTCTAGGGAACCTGAGGTGGAGGAGGAGGAGGAGGAGGAGGAGGAGGAGGAGGAGAAATGGGAGGGGGAAGAGGAAGGGAAGAGGAAGAAGAGGGAAAAGGAGGAGGAGGAGGACGGGGGAAGGAGGAGGTGGTGGGGGCGAGGAGGAGGAGGAGGAGGTGGCGGCCAGGTCAGTAACTTGTTCAGTCAGGAATTGGATGGCCTCAAAATTGGCCCAAGAAAGTTCAGCCAAGTAGGTCCGAGTGCTGTGTCCAAATGATGGGAAAAATATAGGGTGATTCTGGCCCAGTATATTGAATCTGGAAGGTGCTATGTGGATTTCCAAGGTAGGTTGGGTGGGCATCTACCTCAGGAGACCTGACTACATCAAAAAGAGGATGGTAACAGTTATGGGAAGGAAATGACAACTGGTGAGTATTTACTTTGTGCTGTGTCTTTTACGTATCTTATTTTGTTTAATAAATAAGCATCCAGTAGATTTGGGTTCTGTTTCTGCACCATCCCAAATATGTCTCTTCTAAAATGATTGGTCAGGCAGAATCACCTCCTCCATTCTCTTAGGCGAGGGAGACTCTGGCTCAATCCACTCACCTAGACCCCATAGAATGGGTTTCCTGCACCAAGGAAGTGTCCAGTTACCAGAAACAAAGAGAACTGGGAAGGGGGCAGCTCCAACCGACAGGTGCACGGTTCCATGAGTGAGTTCCAAGTCTTCTCTGATACTGATGCTGAGTGGTTTATTTCTGCACTTAGGGTAGGATGAGTCTCTTGAAGAGAGAGGGCCTCAGGAGTTTCAGTTTCAAAGATCTAGGGAGGACTGAAATGAACCACAAAGCAGCATGTGTTAATCTAATTACTGACTAATTCCTGGTGGGTGTGGTAGTATGTACTTGCAGTCTTTGCTACTGGGATCACTTGAGCCCAAGAGTTCAAGTCCAGCTTGGGTAACATAGGGAGATGCCAACTTTAAAATAGAAGCTAATTCCCTTGTTCTTAAGAGAGAAATAAAAGGTAGATCTTTCCCTCAAACTGAATGGGCCACAAGGACTCTCCTGCCAGGTGTGAATAAGACAAAAACAAGATGGAAAAGGAAAGGAGGATCATAGTCTTGGGAAGAACAGGGGTGACCATCTCTCCATCCCAGGTGCATTGACAGAGAAGAGAGGTACAGCTGCCTTAGCCCAGTGTCCTGAGGGCCTTTGCAGAAGGCGGGTTCACCTTCAGCTGGTTAGGAGTAGGTGCTGTGGTTTCCAACAGGCACAATGGCAGTGGCACAGGTGAGACTGTCCTGAAGCCCCTAACTGCAGGAAGAAAGATGGATTAAGGCCCAGCTGCTGTGCTGTGAAGCCATCATAATGGTTGTACCCAGACCACTCTTCCTGTAGGCAGCTCCTAGCCAATGGCAGAGCATGGCAGGCCTGGTCCAGAGAGATACAAGACTCCCCCAACAGGTGTCTTTGGTTTGAGGACTCCCCAGTGACCCTGCTGAGCTTTCCTTAGACTGGACAGTGGTCTAGGACATTTGTATTTTCACATATTTTTCTTCTGGTGAATTCCTGGTAAACCCCTGTGTGTTTGAACATGAGTTTCCTATGGATACTAAACTTAGTGGCTTAAAACAGCACAAATTTATTCTCTCACAGTTCTGGAGGTCAGGACCTCAAAATGGGTCTAAAATCAGGGTGTTAGCTATGCTTCTTCTGGAGGCTCTAGGGGAGAATCTCTTTCCCTGCCTTTTTCAGTCTCTAGAGGCTGCCTGCATTCCTTGGCTACTGGTCCCTTCTTCATTTTGAAAGCCAGTAGCACAGCATCTTCAACTCTTTATTTCTGATGCTGACCCTCCTGTCTTCCTCTTACAAGGTCCCTTGTGCTTGCATTGGGCCCACCCAGAACTCCATGTTAATCTCCCCATCTCAGTGTCCTTAATCACATCTGCAAAGTCCCTTTCGCCAAGCAAGGCTGTTCTTAGATTCCGGGACTAGGCAGTGGGCATCTTTGGGGACTTTTATTCTGTCTACCACAATCTGCTGAAGTCTTACCCAGGAAGCAGGTATTCTATGGCAATTCCATTACCCCTGAGTCAAAAGCAACCACTCTTTCCTATGATCACATAATTTTAGTTGAATCCTATGGTGTTCTGTGGTTTAATACATCACACTGCTCTATCTGCTTTCTTATCTATGTCCCCTGAACTAGATGGAATCCAGGATAATTACTCATCTCTGTGGCCCCCACACCAAACACAGAATCTGTCACGGTTTAGGTCTCAGTAAGAATCCAGCCAAACTGAAGAATACACTTTACCATGTGTAGATTGCATTTTGGAAACTTCCAGTGTGGCGTAATCTACTAAAAGATAAGTGTCTAATATGTAGTAGCAATCAGACAGAAGCCTGTGAAATAGGTAGAAATCTGGGTAGACATCACAATCCAGTCTAACTTAAAATGCTGAGTAGAAGCATCAAGACGAGCGTGTGCTCTCCAACATAGTGACCTGGAGACAGTAGCATCTATGGAGTTTCTGGAATATAAAGTTAAAGCAGGGGCGGAGCTTAAAGATGATGCTGGAAGGAAACAATAAAAATTGGTGCCGACCTTTCTGCATACTACTAAAGAGCTAGGACTTTGCAGGCGACAGGAAATCATGGATTTCTAAGTGGAGTAGTGTGATCAGGATTATACTTTCTGAGGGTAGAGTGTGCAGGGCAAAGGAGGAGGCAGTGCATTGATGAGAGGGAGGCAGGGATGGTTCATGAGGAATGTTCATGTTCTGAATTAATGCAGCGAGAACCAGAATGGACAGGGAGGACTCCTGAGAAACTGGGTTTAATGAGGGAGGACTATGCCAAATTTTGCTCATCATTTAACCCCAGGGTCTACAAAGGGTCATCCAGTCTCTTTCAGTCTCTGTAGACTGATAGATAGAGGCATAGAGAGATGTCTGCTCTGTCTCTCCATATATCTGCATGTGTGTGTGTGTGTGTATATGTGTATATATACACACATGCACATATAATGTGTATGTGTATATACAATCACAGACATATATATGCACACACGTATATATGTGTGTGTATATATATGCACACGTGTGTGTGTGTGCAAGGAAGCTGCCCCACCTCCAAAACACACACACACACACACACACACACACACACACACACACACACTCTTACTCTGAGTCAGTTATCTGACATTTGAAGCATACTCAGATACTCAGTTAAGGCTATCTGGTTAAGATTAACTTCACAGCAAGTTCTCCTCCTCTAGGAAGGGAATATAATTTTACATAATTATAATTTTGCTACAGTTGGAAAAATACAAATAGCATAATTAACAAAATATATTCTTCATCTCTGAGCCATAGCCATGATATATCAATATTTCCAGAAAAGAAATAAACCATCATTTATGGAGCACCTGCTGTGTGCCACGTATTGAGCTGAGTACTCTTTTGATCCATTCATATATATATATATTTACATATATATGAATGCTTTTTCAGCATATATATGCTGAATAAGTGACAGAGTGTTTTAAGTGTTTTTCCAGTGTTAAAAAAAGGTTGATGGAACTCAGTGATTGGGGCATGTAAAAATAAATATTCTATGATTATTGTCCCTTCCTTTAGGCAGGGATCTTGCTGTGAAGTTAGTCTTAGATATCCTTAACTGAGTATGTTCTGGCTATGAGATAACTGACTCAGATTGTGCATGTGTGTGTGCATGTATGTACGTGTGTATGTACATGTGTGTACGTGTGTGTATGTTGGAGGTGGGTGGCTGTCTGTGCCTCATGATCTCCAGGCATTCACCTTCTGTGCTTCCTTCCTTTGGCCTTCGAGGTGCCTCTCCCTTGGCCTCTCCCTGCCTCTGTGCATCTCTTGGGGCCAATTCTCGGCGGCTACTCAGGTTTCTGGTCGAGCTTACCACAAAGGACAGCAGGCACAACATTCCTTCTTCAGCCCACTGAGGGATTCTTTGGTGTTGCCTCATTTCCATACTCCCAGCATTTGCCAGTAAATTCATTTGGACTCATTTTTAATAAGCTCCTGGGCACTTGGCTCAGACATTATATTTCACTTGGTTTGTGTTTGAGAGAGGAAGAAAAAACACAAAAAATGATGGCCCTGTATAAAATGACAAATATTTATTGGACTTTTCAAAACACACCCAATACTTTCAAAGACCCCTGGGTAAATATTAAATTAAAAACTGTCTGGGCGTTAAACAACCTGTGACATCAATCACTCTTGGTACATAAAGCTCAAATTTCCGCATTGGTACATATGGGTTTAGACCATTTGGCCACAACTGTTTACAGAGGGAAAAGGGTGGTGAAACATTGCCAATATCTCAAGGATTCTTCCTTGTGGGCCAATTAAAAAAAAAACTCCCACCTACCACGTTCTTTCTTCCCTTTTGCTTCAGTATGTGAGTGGCCTCTATGATTCAATAGTCTTGGAAAAATTGATCCACAAAGATCTTTTTAAATCCATAATTTTGCCACAGTTGGGAGAACATGAATAGCATAATTGACCAAATATATTCTTCATCTCTGAGTCATACCCATGATATGTCAGTATTTCTAGAAAAGAAAGAAACCAACATTTATCGAGCACCTAGTATATGCCAGGTAGTGTGCTAAATGCTTTTTGGGTCCCTTTTCATTTAATCTTCATGGTAACCCTGAGCAGAAGTTTTATCTCTGTCTTACAGATTAGAGAAAGGCAGCTCAGAAGAGCTAAATAATTTGTTCATACTTACACAAGAAGTAGAAGAAAGAGAATTCACGATTTCAGACTGATGCCTACCTGATATTTTTTTGTTTCGAGGAGGGGGCTGTCTTTTCAATACTAGTACCAACAGGTTAGAATCAGCTTTGTGACTCATGCTGGCCCTGTTTAGTTCTGGGTAAATCTAGCTTAGTGGTTAGGAAGTTAGACTCTATACCCAAAGGACTCGAGTGTGTAGTTTTGCTCCTGTTTGTTACCAGCTATGTGATATCAAGCAGGTAACTTAATATTCCAGCCTCACTTTACTAAAATGGAAGATGGAGTTTATCATAGTAATTACGTGAACAGAGGGTTGTTTTAAGGATTGCAGTACATGCTGTTTAGAAAGAAAAGAGTAGGTACTTTCCCTATGGTAACTATTCAATAAATATCAAGTATTTATTCTTCTTGAGGGAGTTACTTCCCAGAACCTCTGCTATTTCATTTGTAAACGGGGGAGATTTTGTAATCAAAATCAAATTTTAATTGGAGAGATTAAAGGAACTACTTTATTAACCTTAGGGCTCACTAAGTGTTCAATTAAATGGTAATATATATTAAATAGCTTTGTAATGTATAAAAAGTATCGTTCAATTCCCCCCTTCTTTCTCTTCTTACCTATTAACATTTATTGTTATATGTCTGTACAGTTTCTGATGGCTTTGAGTTCAGTCTGCATCCAGGGCTCTGTTTAACTAGGAACTGGTGCTTTTTGGACTGCTTAGGGTGTGTTAGTGTCTTATGGCTACTGTAATAAATTACCACAATCTCCATGGCTCATAGAACACACTCAGTTCTCTTCAGATCTGAAGGTCAGATGTTTGAAATCTCTATCACAGTACTGAAATTGCAGTGTCAACAGCATCGAGCTGCCTCTGGAGGCTCTAGGGGAGGACATGTTTCTGGCCTCTTCAAGCTTCTGGTGGCCAGCGTTTTTTGGCTTGTGACCATATCACCCTAATTGCTGCCTCTGTGGTCATATGACCTTCTCATTTTCTGTGTAATCAAATCTCCCTCTACCTCTCTCTTATGAAGATCATTGTGACGACATTGAGCCTACCCAAACAATCCAACATAGTCTCCTGATTTCAAGGTTATTGACTTGATCGCATCTGCAAAGTCCCTTCTGCTGTGTAAGGTAACATATGCACAAGTTCCCAGGATGAGGATGTGAACATCTTTGCAGATCATTTTTGAGCCTAGCACAGGGCATGCTCACGGATCACGAGGAAAAGCCACCAGCCTGGCCCAGGAGGAAAAGGAGCTGTTCTTTATAGAAAGGGTGGATTTACATTGTGTTCATCCCAAATTTACTTTGCCCACCCTTCCTGCCCTCCCTTCCCTCCTCCTCTTCCCTCCCTCCCCTTCCCTCCCCTTCCCTCCCCTTCCCTCCCCTCCCATCCCCTCCCCTCCCCTCATCTCCCCTCTTTAATTCATTCTGTATAAAATAAATTCAGTGTGATATTGTAGGTATAGGGATGAAAGCAAGTTCCCTGTTCTGAAGGATTTACAGTTACAGGTGTGAATGGGAAGTAAATGATTATTGGCATGGTTTGCCTCTGTCCCCACCAAAATCCCATCTCGAATTGTAATCCCCATAATCCCCATATGTCATGGGAGAGACCCAGTGGGGGGTGATTAAATCGTGGGTGTGGTTTCCCTCATGCTGTTCTCACGATAGTGAGTGAGTTCTCGTGAAATCTGACGGTTTTATAAGCATCTGGCATTTCCCCTGCTGGGACTCATTCTCTCTCAAGCCGCCCAATGAAGAGGTACCTTCTGCCACGACAGTAACTTTATTGAGGCCTCCCTAGCCATGTGGAACTATGAGACAATTAAACCTCTTTTCTGTATAAATTACCCAGCTTGGGTCCATGAGAATGGACCAATACAGTCATTAATAGGAAGCCTGGAAAGAAGCACCAAACTTAGGCCAGGGAGGGAACTTAGGGTAGTGGGAACACCAAGGCATTGGAGTCAGGGCAGCCTTGAGCTAGATCCCATCCACCCTCCCAGCAGCCTGTCAGCCCTGCTGAGACTTTTCTTGAGCCTCCTTTTCCTCATGTGCAGGAGGAGTGGTGATAGGAGTAAATGCAGTGACCAGTGTCAGACACCTCACTCTGTGGCTGAATCACTAATAAACATTCCCTCAGTCTTCTCCTGGTCTGCATAGCATCACCTCAGGCACCCTACAAGCCGGTTAAATGAAATCAAAGTTACCTTGTACTTTCTCTTCAGTAGCCACACTTGCAGTTATTATAGCCTTTCAGGAATTACTGTCTTATCACTGAATTTCATGGGCATGTTTTTGGTCTTTCACAGTTAAGTGTGATGTTGGCTTGTGATTTAAGATGATGTTTCCTAAGCCTGTTGTAACTAGTATCACAAACTGGGTGGCTTAAAACCATGGTGATATATTTTCTCACAGTACTGAAGGAGGCCAGAAATTAGAAATCAATGTGTTTGCAGGGTTGGAGTCCTCTGGGGGCTCAGAGGGATAAACTCTCCCAGGCCTCTCTCCCAGCTCCTGGTGGTGGCTAGCAATCCTTGGCACTCCTCATCTTGCAGATGCGTGACTTCAGTCTCTCTCTCCATCTTCACATTGCTGTCCATTATTGTCTCTTAAGAAGGATGCTCTCAGGCCGGGCGTAGTGGCTTGGGCCTGTAATCCCAGCATTTTGGGAGACTGAGGCGGGTGGATCACAAGGTCAGGAGATCAAGACCATCCTGGCCAACATGGTGAAACCCCCTCTCTACAAAAAAATACAAAAATTAGCTGGGCATCCTGGCACGTGACTGTAATCCCAGCTACTCAGGAGACTGAGGTAGGAGAATGGCTTGAACCTGGGAGGGGAAGGTTGCAGTGAGCCAAGCTGCACTCCAGGCTGTTGACAGAGTGAGATTCGGTCTCAAAAAAAAAAAAAAAAAAAAAAGGAAGGATGCTTTCATTAGATGTGGTGGGGCTCACCTTATCCGAGTGTGATCTTATGTCCATCCTTACCTTAATTACACCTGCAAAGATTGTATTTCCTAAAGTCCTTAAAAAAAAAAAAAGGGAAAAGAAAACAAAAGGAAAAGGCATAAGTGTAAAACAAAAAGGTAAAAAAAGAAAAAGAAAAAAGATTAAAATAAATAAATAAAATTTTTAAAAAATTTAAAAGAGACCCTATTTCCAAATAAGGTTGTATTCTGAGATGCCAGGTGGACAGAAACTTTTGCAGAAGCACTATGTAAAACAGTGAAGATGGATACTATTTACGTTGTTAAAAAAGCATTTATATAAAATGCTTTTAGCATTTGGTGCTTAATATTATTAAATATCTTTTTGGCTTCCTTAAGGTAAAAAATATTTCCTTTAATTTGACAGATTGAAGAGGATCACTCTAAAAATTGTTTCCCTAATTATAACTGATACTTTTATTATGGTATGAGGTTTCCTTAGTATGTAGTATTCTTTTAAAACACTGTGAGATTATGTTCAAAAAATATTATTTAGAATTTTTAAAGCTATATTCTTAATGAGAATGAATTGCAATTTGTCTTTAGGAAAATTTTCAATGCTGTTATAGAGTCACATCAACTTCTTAAAACAAATTGGAAAATTGTCTACCCTTTTTATATGCTTTAGATAAGGGTATACATGGTGAAATTAGTTATCACTTGCCTATGAATCCATTGAACCCAGGGCCATTTTATGTAAGTGACTGTGTGAAACTTAAAAAAAAATTCTATTCAAATAAATAGTTATTGATCTAGGCAGATAGATCGATTTTAATAGCCTACTAGAAAATGTTTTAACATTTCACTGTAACTTTTCAAATTAATTAGTAGAATTTCCCAGACTATTCTGTTTTAAACACTCTGCCTTGCTCCTTGTATATACATTGTACTTTTGTGTTCTCTTTCCCTTTCACCCCCTTTTTTGGGGGATTACTTGACTTCCTAGAGACCATTTTATTTTCTCCCCTGCCACATAAAGATATCAGTTATTCCATACATTGATTAGTTGTGTGCTTTTTCTGTTTCTTTTATTGTTAGCTGTATTTTTCCCTCCACTATGCCTTCACCATGATTTTCATAGGCTTTGTTTTGCAACTTAAGAGGAAAAAGATAACAAACACATACACATGCATATATGACATATATATGTGTGTATATATATATATATATATAGTATACCTATATATAATATTTAAAGTTATAATTTTTTTTTGAGACAGAGTTTTGCTCTTGTTGCCCATGCTGGAGTGCAGTGGCACAATCTTGGCTCACTGAGACATCCACCTCCCGGGTTTAAGCAATTTTCCTGTCTCAGCCCAAGTAGCTGGGATTACAGGCATGAGCCACCACTCTAGGCTAATTTTGTATTTTTAGTAGAGACGCTGTTTCACCATGTTGGTCAAGGCTGGTCTCGAACTTGACCTCAGGTGATCCTCCCGCCTCATCCTCCGAAAGTGCTGGGATTACAGGCATGAGCCACTGCTCCTGGCCTAGAAACATTTTATATACCTAATATTTAAACATGTTTCACATACATGCGTGTAAGTGTATGAAATATTTAAAGCTTTAAACTTGCATCTGGCTACAACATTTAATACATATACTGGCATTTTATATTGTATCATGCCTATATATTTGTAAGTATATTTGCACATTTTGATTTTGGCCTTTTTCTGACCCATGAGATATTTAAACGTGTGCTTCCCAAAATGATTGCAAGTTTTGTTTAATCTTTTGCTCTACACTTCTAATCTCATTGCTTTTTAAAAAATTAAACTATGGTGTTTTCAGAATTTGTGTTTTTGAATTTTTATTTAAATAATCAACTTTTGTAGATATGCCAGGGACATTTTTTTTTAAAAAAGATATTCTCTATAAGTAAGACACAGAATGATTATATACCTTTTAAGTCACTCTTACATATTAATTAAAATGTTCTATATCTTAAGTAAATGCTTATCTCCCTGAAGTTTCAAAGAGTATTAGTTTATATTGTTTTATTTGGCTAGCTATTTAGTGAATCATTAGTTATAGAGTAAGTTGCTTAGTTTCCTTAATTTGTTTCTAGGAGGGATTTACGGCTACAGACAATACCATCAGTGGTGAATTCACATCACTCAGATACTTTGGTTAATTTCTACTTCTATTTCTAATGCTTTTGATTTTCTGTATTTTGAGTCTATTATTTTGCCCATAGAGCTGCATGACTATTATATGTTACATTTCGATAATTCCATTGCCTATCACAATGAGGCTTTTGCTCCTTAATGCATTTTATTTTTAATTCTCCTTTGTCAATCTGACATTAAATTTCATCCCGCTTTGCACTCCTTTGTGATATCAGCATTCTATCCTGGAGGTATCATCCACTAACATTTGCCTAGTCCCTCACGCTCAGTGTTTGAAACTTTCTAACAGATCAATGATTGAAGGCAGGACGACACTCAATGGTGATTTCCATATTGTACAAGATGGACGATTCATCCCCTTCTACGTTTTTCTGAATAAGCTCTTAGTGAGAAAAGGGGATCCCAATGACTGCTTTTCTCAAAGTTGATCTCTCATGCCCTGGTTCTGTGGGTCTGTCTGCATGGGACTGCAGTGCTATGAGGTGTACACAACCCAAAATAAAATTACTATAGGACACATGCAGAATGCATTGGTAACATCTGTTTCCAAGCTGGCCCTGGTGGCCAAATGTGATTTCTTTGGAACTCAACTTATTTGGGAAAACTCTTCTTAGAAAAATGAAATAATAAATTATTCCACCTCACCACTTATTATTCATCCATCAAACTTTTATTGAGAATCTTACATGGATCTATGAGGAATCCAGCCCTAAATACAGAACAGTCAATAAGACAGATATGGCCCATGCCCTCCCTTGTCGGATGGATAGCACATCCCACTGGAAGATAAAACAGGAAAACTGCAGTTGTAGGCCACCTGTTTCCTAGAAGCACACTTGTGATGGGGAGAGGAAGTGGAAATGGACTGCTCCGATTCCCTCACATCTTGGAGAAGACAGTATGAAGGGATGATTTTTGTGATGAGGAACTGCTGGTGAGGAAAGTGATGTGACAGAAAGTGCCATAGCCTTGGGCTAAGAGAAAATCAGCAATTAGCCAGAGAGAGACCTGCCCCACCCCTCCCAACAAAAAAAGTTGAAGATGGAAAAAAAAAGTTCCTTAATTTTTATATATATATGCAAGGAAAGGGGAAGCTGTAGGGAGTGACGTCCCTTGCCTTTGGTACAAATAAGACTACAATCCATTGACACATCCTGGCAGACTGAATTGAGAGCTCTGGGAAAGTCCTGAGGTTACATTTTTCTTTTTGAAAAATGCTGCCAAATTGCTAATTTGGACTCACGTTCTTTTTCTGCAACATAGCTTTCTATGACCTCGAAGGAGCTCAAGTGTAGGCAGCCGAGTGTCTTAATGTCTGAGAATTGCCAACTCTGCTTCTGCTCCTGTAAGCTCTCGGGCTGGCTGGTCCGTAGGGTTAAATGGCTCATTGCAATTCAGCAAAGTGGGTTTTATGTGCAATTAATGTTTGTTAATTGGTTAAATGTCAAAGTATACATTTTTTGGGGGGAAGAAAAAGTTCCTGCAATACAACCTCCACCCCCAGCCCCTTTAAATATCAAAGGGTGAGATGTTATTCTCAAACAAATGCAGAGGCCATCATCTTCAGTGTCTGCTTCAAATTGAATGGACAGTACCTTAGTTTAATGTCTCTCTTGGGAGAAGAGACAATAATATGTCAGCACATCTGAGTTTAGAATCAAAATTAAGGGGAAAGTGAAATTGCCTTTACTACCTGGCCCCTGAAGAAGAAAGAAGGGCTTTGACTCAACTATCGCAGCCCTTGTTTGAGTCTCCATCTTTTTTCCCTAATATTTTAATATTTCTCCTTTGTGCATCATGTGTACTCTCGGCTTTTTGCTGTTTTGTTTCTTCTGCTTTTGGATGTGTCCATATCTATGTATTCTGGTTCTGTTTGTTTAGGCGCTAAAGGTTCAGAGATTATTACTGCATCCCCTTTATAATTACCATTTTTTATTACATAAAGTTTATGTACTTAATGTAAAATATATGCTTAATGTAAAATATACATAGTAAACATACACCACGGTAAAAAAAAATAGGAACAAACTAAACCACTTGGTTCTTCAGTCTTGACGCATATCTGCTACTAAACTGAATAATGGTTGTCTTTTCCAAATTCATAGGGAAAAAGTAGATTTAGGAGTCTCCGTCTTAGAATTTCTCCAACAGTCTTATTTTTTTCCTTAGGAATTTGATATCTGCTACAGCTCTGGGCTGGTTAAACTGTGTTTTATCCATACCCCTGGTAGAGCTTAGGAGTGGATGTCCTAGACATTTTTAATTCCGTGTCTTATCCTTTTTTAAGAAAATAATTCTCTTTGTATTCCTCCTCTCTCTTGCACTTCTGTGGTATAGTGCTATGGTTAAGTTCTGTCTGCCTCACTGACTGCCTGCTCTCCCTGCTGGACGGAGGAGGTTAGGTAAATTATTTCTAAGCTACAGCCATTTATTCCCTCTTCTGTTGCATCAGTTGCCTTGCACACATCATGCCTTTCTTTCTTTTTCTAACCTAAGAATGGAAAGACTCCTGGGGCCAAGATGTCGTGTCTATGTTTAGTTTTAGTTTTAGTTTGCTCCTTAGGGACGACAGATACAGTCTATCCTGATGGCTCTTCCAGGCCATGACAGATTCTGAAAAGCCAACTGATCATAAAATAAGCTCCATATATTTTCTTGACATGTTCTCTCTTCAATTCATTATTGGAAATCTACGACACGGCTTCTTGGTGATTGTGAGCAGGACCAGCTACATGGGTATGTGGCTTACCCGGTTGCACAGGGCCCCATGCTTAGGACAGTTCACACTGAGTTTAATGTTCTGTTGCCACTATCTTGCTTCCATGTTTTTTATTTAGTTTTGCCCTGGGTCTCCAAAATAATGGAGCTGGTCCTGATTCTTTGGATAGGATTCTGACCAATCCTCTTTGCATGTCATCAACCTAGAAAATGTACTTGGCTAATAAATGGGAGTTTCCATCCTCCTCATCTTGGGAGGATCAGGGACACGTATGTACCTCCCTGGCCCTTGGGAGAACATGTTAATATTCCCCAGTGTTCAAAGGTAAGAGTTGAGTTCAACAAGGATTTAACATAACATGCCAAAGAGTTTATAATTACATTGGGTGGTGAGCTCATTCACTGATAACAATGTTTTTATGAATGGAAAGGATCGAGGTCCAAGGCACTTGGAAAGTCATTCAAAACTTTGCCGTAATGATCTGTGAATTTCATCCAAAGAATGTATCATTGCTACTCAGGGGACATGCTACGTCCAGAAAGTAGACGATGGTAAGCCAACAGAAGAATATTTGTCTTTTGTTTTTCCTGTATCTCTGTCCCAAACTTGAGTTGAATCTCCATTGGCTACAGGAAGGAAGCATGCAGCAATCTCCTCCTCAGCTAGGTATTCAAAACAAAATGTGTTTTTCTATGGACATCTCTAACTTCAGGGACCAGGGAGAACACTTTGCCACAATTGGAGAACCTAAGTTATACATTCTCTGGGAAATGTGGTCAACTTGGAAATATGGCCAGTTGGACTTATAGTTACGCATGGCAGATAGGTTAATAGAGAGAAAGAACAAACTGGCTTTTCATCTTAGACCAATAATCCACAATCTCTCTCTCTCTATGACTGTCTTTGATTTTCTTTTGTGTGTGATGAGATTTTAATTGGGCCATTGAAGGAAAGAGGGGAAATGATCTCCCTCCAGCAGAATGCACCACTGTAGTATTTCTAGTTAGTGGGTAGAAGTCTGGGCAGAGTTGTGTTTGTTTATTTATACTTTTTGCTTTTGTTCAGTTTTTGACTTGGTGGAAGAGAAATTCCTTTTAAAGCATACCACACTGGTCTAGACTCTCTGTCTGTCCCACCAAGGGTAATATTGTGGAAAGAGCCTTGGGGATGAAGTTGGGAAGTCAGGATTCAAGTCCCAGCTCTGCAAGTAGCTGCCAACCTTTGTGCGTCTCATTTTCACCATCCTCAAGAAGAGCTGGGGTAAAGTTTATGGATCCCAAGGTGGTTGTGATGGCCATAGGATAGTCTTTGAAAATTCCCTAACCCAGTGTCTAGCACACAACAGCTGTTCAAATTGTGCTTAGTTGAAAGAGAACAGAGGTATAGCTCTGTGTTGGTGTTCTGATTGTTATTAAATGTCCCTTTAGTAGGAAACTACATTTGATCAAATTCATCTCCATTTGCCTAGTCATCCTCCCTATGAATTTTCTAAGAGATATTTTGAAAAGAATTGAGAGAATGAAACCCCAAACTAACATAATTAGTATTTGCACCTAAACCTCAATGCAAGGAAATGTGGTAAGATGGAGCATGCAGAAATCTATTTTACTAATGTGGTTAGGCTTAAACATGTTCTGAAACAATATAACACACTCTTTAATACTAGCAGAATGTCAACAGAGAGCAAGAAAAAAAAAAAAAAAAAAAAAAACCTCCTTGCCCCAGCCTGGGGTGGAGTAGCATTTTTAAGACTAGTTGACAAATGGATAGGGCAAGATGGCGCCCTTGTCATATGGGAAAGACAGAGGACAGAGAAAGAGAGGGAGAGGCAGAGTTAGAAGAGGAAGAAAGGCCGGGCATGGTGGCTCATGCCTACAGTCCCAGGACTTTGGGGGGCAAAGGTGGCAGGATTGCTTGAGCCCAGGAGTTTGAGACCAGCCTGGGCAACATAGGGAGACCTCATCTCTTTTTGAAAAAAAAATTTTTTTTAAAAAGGAGGAAACATAGTACATATGTGGAACACTCAAGTACATAGTGACCCTGAAAACAAACAAAAAGGGCTAAGTCAAATATTGGTTCAGATTCTGGCAAATCCACAGCAAAGCTTTTCCCTGGAGGAAAGGGACATTTCAAAGATCAGGGCTGGAAGAACTTTACGTTCATCCTAAATGGCATTCCAGAGGCTACTCCTTGAGATTTGATTTGGTATCTCTCAAGGGAAACTTACATGTTTATCTTCATGGAAGATTCTCTTATGGGTTATACTCATTGGGGGTCTTTCTTTTCCCTCCTATATAGAAAAGGGGCACAATGAGGCCTTCATGGAATTCCAAACTCAGATTCCAAAAAGAAAATTATGTTTGTTCGTGTAATAAATAAGGATGCATTTGGACTTGGCACACACTAGGCAGGGCCTGCAGAAGATATACAATACAATTAGCCGTTGCTAGAGTTGCCTGCCAACAGTGAGGCAAGATTTATGTGTTTGCTTTTTCTATAAGTACAATTTTATTTGATAAGTGCAGTCTAAAGAAATAAAGAATTAATCCGGGGTCTGCATTGTGGGATATTTCCTCTGTAATATTAAAATAAATATTACCCTTCTATCCAATTACATGGAATTATGTTAATAATATCTTCTTTGTTGTTGCTGTCTGCCTGTTTCATCTCTGTAGCCAAAGAGTTTATTAAAAGCAGTGACTGGCTTCCTTTCAGAAAGAGGTAGACTTTTTTTTTTTTTTTTTTTATCATCCTAGTCAGAAGAGCACAATTATTTCTTTTTAAAAGAAACATTCCTGACTGACGTGGAGGGTCTGGTGTCTCCCAGGACTGGCTTTCATGACAGCCTTTGTTCTAAACTTCCATAACTGATAGCTCCGCCCTTATGGCAAACCTGAACTTTTAGAAATAGGAAAGTCATACTCTGCTTTGAATGGGTGTGTGGGTTAAGGTGGACCTTTGATCAATGTAAAGGATTCAGTCCGTACCAACTACTGGGAATAAGCATTGCAGAGTGAGGGGGCAAAGTTGAGTGATGGGTTATTTTCTCAAAAGTCCAGCGTTACACCCAGACATTAATTGTCTTTACTGGAGGCTGCTTATTAAGAATTTATTCTAGACCAGGGATGGCATATACAGTCTCTGCCAAGAAACATAGTGCCTGGAAGAGAAAGCAACAAATGAGCTAAAAATTAAAGTGCTCAGAGGATTCAGATAGAGATAATTTGGTCTCCTCATTCACACAGACATACACAACAAACGCACCCTTGCTGATTGCTTGATTTCAATCAGAGCTTTGTCCAGTGCCTGTCTGCGAACTGCTGGCTTTCAGTCCATGGTAAGAAGAGCACAGGAATTAAGAGCAAACATTTAGAAACTTTTAGAGCAATTTGACATTGACATCTTATATCTGTGAAATCTAATAATAATAAAAAACTAGGGCCGGGCATGGTGGCTCATGCCTGTAATCCCAGCAGTTTGGGAGGCTGAGGCAGGCAGATCACCTGAGGTCAGAAGTTGGAGACCAGCCTAGCCAACATGGTGAAATCCCATCTGTACTAAAAAAAATGAAAATGCAAAAATTAACTGGGTGTGGTGGCAAGCACCTGTAGTCCCAGTTACTTGGGAGGCTGAGGCATGAGAATTGCTTAAACCCGGGAGGTGGAGGTTGCAGTGAGCTGAGATCATGCCACTGCACCTCAGCTTGGGTGACAGAGTGAGACTCCATCTCAGAAAAAAAAAAAAAAGAAAAGCTGGGCTTGCATCTTGCATTTTATTCTTTTAGTCATATCAGATTCTAGTTAATTAATTAGTATTAATTGGAAATACAATGAACTGGAAAAAAAAAAAGAAAAGGAAAATTGGATTTTTCTTCACATGATTTGAAAAGCGCAAGTCCTAATAGACACTTGGTCTCCTTTATCTCAGTGTTCACAGAGCCCATGAAAAAAACTTAAAACATCACAAAACCTCAGTACATCCTGGTTAACCTGACATGAGATTTGAACATCACCTCAAAGCCTGCTCTAACCCCTAGCTTCTGCGTTGGGGCGAAGAAGAGTGAAAAGAAACGAGGATTTAATGCAGCATCCTGCATTATTTGTATATATGTGTATACTGAGCCTTCACAAAAATCTTTTGAGGAAGCGTAATTAGAACCATTTTACAGATAAGAAAAATCCAAGGACACACAGCTCGCACAGCTCAAAAAGGGCAGAGCCAGGTTTCAAAGGCAGTTTTCCATCCGAAGGCAGATTTTTCTCTTTCTGGACTCCCCTTGCTGAGCTGAGGCTTTCAGAGAGCAAGTATGTGTGGCTGTCACACGTCACACGTGGAGTGCAGCCCCTTGCAGGCACTGTCTTGGTGATTCCCACAGAAGACCTCCGAGTGTATCTAGCTCTTCTCCAGATGATAAATCTAAGTCATGGAGAGGTTAAATGATTGAAGAAAAACCAAGCCAAGCAGGATCTGACATCGATTCTGTCCAGTGAGAGGAACTCTGGCTTAGCAGTTTGTTTGTAAGGTTTTAAAGTCGAATAAACTGTGTCCCTTTCCACCAAGTGTATGGGATGGTGTGGCCGTTATGTACAGCTGTGCAGGCTGTGCACCTCAGAACGTCAAGGGTCACCATGTACATTGTCATTCACGTAATGGAGCTTGTGTATGGTGCAACCTGTGTGGCTGAATCAACAGGCCCGACTGGGAAAGGCTACCGAGTCTGAAACCTGCTGTTCAAAGTTGTCCCAAATGCACCGGCCCCAGATGTACTCTTTGGAAAGCATGGAGCTCTGCCCTGCTCAGAGCAGAGAGAATGCCTCTACACACTCCATGTTGCCCTATTGTCCTGCCCTGGGTGCAGGTCACTGATCAGAAACAAAGCGAGATGAGCTTGTGATACACCCTTTGTTGGACCTTTAATCTCTGGCTCGCTGTGCTTTTATAAAATGTGAAAGTAGATTATGGGCTGTGAACCACTATAGAACCCCATTAGGTAATGATTGAAATGTAACAAATGCTGCCAATGGTAATAAAGGAAGAATGAGGTCATAGGAAAACTTACTCACGTTTCAGCTACTTGTTGCAAAAGGTCTATGTTCCCTGAGAAAAACAAAACAAGCATTTGTTCTTACTGATAACTCTATTGCTCTCTCTTAGCAAGACTTAGTATAGAAATGGCACTCAATAAATGCTAATAAATGAAGGAAGGGAGGAAGAAATAAAAAGGAGGCAAAGTGATTGAATGAACGAGGTTTCAGGGATAGCAGAACTGGCAGCTTGCTGTCTGTCTGTCATATTTTTGGAGTGGGAGGTAGCTGCTGATGTGCGATGGTGCCTCTTTGCATGTAAATTACGTGTCATGGAAACCAATGTTGATTGTGCCCACCAATGAGCCAGTCATCTTGTTTCATGTAATGCTATTTCATTCAATTCCTGTTCAACCTCAAATGTCATAACTCTGCTCTTCATTTTACAGGTTAAGTAACTGGCTTTAGGTTCACACATATAAGTGACAAATATAAGATTTGAACACAGACCTCTATGACTCCAGAAACTATGCCTTTCTGTCATATCAGTTAAGCCAAGCAATACTTTGGGGCATAAGTGTCTCTGTGCCCCAAACTTACATACAGATACTTAAACTTCCTTTTTTTTTTTGAATCTTGGGCTTTTCGGGGGATTGAGGTTTTCTCCTTGTATCCGTGTTTAGGTTCTTATCTTTCCTGAGATATCCTCATCTCCACATACTTGGGAGGTTCTTGGCTCCAGGATGGGGAACAGAAAGCAGAATTATGGGTGGGTTTTGTGAGGCGGCTGACTAAGGTTCAGGTTTTGTTCCAGCATCAAAGTATTGCTGCTGCCTGTAGGGTCTTACTCTTTGATTCAAGGGTTGAGTTGGCTGAGAAGAGCTGTTGATAGATCAACATATGCAAGTTAGAAGATTAAAATGAAAACTCTCTTAGAAACGAAGAAAAGGGAAGGAAGGAAGGGAAGGAGGGAGGGAGGCAGGGAAAGACAGTAAGAGGAAACCTTCCTGAGTTTATTACTGAATTATTGGCTTCATCTTTTCCTTCAAAGATCAATGGTAGAAAATACTTGGGACAATTAAGATTCAGGGTAATTCAATAAGGGAAGGAAAATTGTTCTCGTCCTATGATTTGATGCCATTGGATACCGAGGTAGGGTCGCCAATAGATGTCTTGTGTTGTGTTGATGTAGTTAATTTTATTTCAAACTTTTGGAAGTCCAGGGAATGAGTTTAGAGAGGGAAGTGGCTGTGGGGAGGAGAGGAGGTGGGCAGGGTATGCAGGTCAAGGGGAGTGGATACTTGTGGAGTGTCAGGTTTGTTCAGTCTCACAACCTGGCAGCTAAGTGCCACAGCTTCTGCCAAAGCCTGGAGCTTTCCCAGTGGCTCATATGTCACCTCTAATCTGACTTTATGTTTCTGGGGGATGGCTTGTTAGCCCCCTCCCCCTATTCCCTTGCTTCTATGCAGGATACTGAGTCAACAGTATCCATCCCTTTCATTGCCATGTTGGTTGGGTGAGGGCAGACCTCCTGGCCTCTGTGGCCACACAGCATAGAGGGCCCCATGCTGAGTCCACAAAGGGTGCAGATTGACAGTCATGCAGAGTGCCCCTCCTCCCTGCACCGCTAAAAGAAGGCAAGGCCCTGGGTTTGGGATATTTTCAGACGTGTTTATTTACCCAACAGTAAATAATTTTAGGATTTTAAAACAGTCAGAAGAAAGTAGCCCATTATGGTGAGCAGGTCTCTTAGTCACTGATGCCACATTTACCCAGTGTTGTCAGAGAGCCTCGAAGACTCAGATCTCTCAATTTCCCATGCTCAGTGTGGGCAGCGGATTTGAACATATTGGCATTATGGTTCATTTTCTCTGACTGCGTTTTAAATATGTCTTTTAAGAGTTTTGTAATGTTTAGCCACATGTTTAGCCAATGTCATCTGGGATTTTGACGATGTGCTCTTAATCTTGAGTTCTTCTTAAGGACTGCAGAGCAGCATGTAGTCATGCTCCGTATTCAAGGCTCATGTTGTTTTCTGCTTGACTTCTGCAAAGTCCACCTCTGTTTCTGGCTTGGTGGGTAGATTCAGATTCTGAGCAGATTATCATCAGAACCATCCCTTTTTCCTCGAACTGAGAAGTTGGGGCAAAAGAAAGACAACCCTCTGGTTGTCTGGGGTGAAATTCTGTCTCCAGATAACTCAGGGTATCTGAGGCCCTCCTAAGTCTTGGGTTTCAGCCCTTGGGAAACTTTCTGAAAAATATCTGCTGGTGCTGTGCATTTGCTAAAGCCACTAACAGTGTTTACAAGCTCGTTAGAAACTTTAAAAATCACACAGGATCTGTTCCCCAGGGGATTTAGGGTCATGTCCTCTTCTTTGATTTGATGGCCTTGTTCCTAAGCACAACTGGGTGTGTTTGGCATGGCAGGTAAGACATGAGTACAAATGCTATGCTGTTCCTCCCATAGAGAGGCGATTTTAGTCTCTAGTTCTTGGATATGAGTGGCCTTAGTGACTTGCTTAACCAACCAATAGGAGGCCACAGAAATGTTGTTCAGGGCATCTGTGGTCAGGTCATACAAAGTCTTCCAGCCTCAGCCCAGACCTCTTAGAAAGCTCACCCTTGGAATGTTTCTTCTTTGAACCAGGTGGCTGAGTGCCAAGGAGAAACCACCTGGAGATGGTCTGTTTAATGGCCCCAAATGAACTCCAAGTCAGCCGGCAGCATCCACAGTAAGCCCTCCTGGCCCAGGCTTGTGAGCAGAAATCCTGCATTGAAAGTGACCCTCCACTGTCTGCTGTCCACCAGCCATCACTCCCTGTCAGAGATGAACCACTCAGCTAAACCTGTCCTGAATTCTTCACGTACGAAATTGTGAACAAAACAAAATGACCTTTTATTTAAAACGATTGAGTTTGGAGGTAGCTTGGTACAATACATAACTGGAATACTTGGTAAACACAAATATTAGTTCTTGGGATGCAAGACTCTAAGAGTCAACATATTTCATCTCAGGAGGAAAGGTGCGGAAGACTCTAGTCTTACATCTTTGGGTTCAGTATTTCTGTGTCACTTGGTCTTCATAATAATTCTCATTTCTTACTATCCAGCCGATTCAATTAATTAATTTCTCAATTTAGTGTTTTACCTGAGTATTGTATTCCAGCTTCAAAATGGCTTTATAAAATCCAGAAGCAGAGATATTTTAGGCCTTGGGTAGTTATCACTGGAGAGCAGTACTTCCTGGGTATTATTAAACAAATCCATTTATTACTAGCACAGTGAGATGAATGAAGTGGTTCTAGCCTTGAAGAGTTCCAGACTGTTCTGAAAGGGAATATGGGTTCATTCTCGTGTATCTAGTACAATAATCTTACAGCAGCTTACTGCCGTCTAGTGTTGAGAAGAATTCTGAAGCTAATACTGGGCTCTGTGGGAAAGAATATTATCAGTAATTAGTGATGACTGCCATCGTTAGTAGTAGTCGGTGCTTCAGCTTGAGGCCTGTATGTCTTGAGGCCAGGGCATCCCACTGACCATTGACTCTGTTGCAAACCTGAGATGCCTGTTGAACTGCTGAACTCACAAAGAGGATCATCACCCTTGGAAAGCTTGTGAGAAAATTTCAGTAAATTATAGCTGTGAGTCTTGGGAGCAAAGCCCAGAGAGCATTTGACTTATCTATATAAATATATTTGGCAATCTAAATCAGTGAGACTAGGGATATATGTACTCTTTCAATGAGAAAAACTATGAACTATGATACTCATAATGACATTTTATACTAGAATGTAGCCAAACACACACACACACGGTAGAGTAGCATAGTATAATATATACTGGACATGAAATGAGAGACTTAGTGTATTGGTTTGCTAGAGCTGACATAATTAAATGTCACAAACTGGTACTGGCTTAGACAACAGAAATCTATTTCTCACAGTTCTGGAGGCTGGAAGTCGAACATCAAGGTGCCAGCAGGGCTGATTTCTTCTGAGGCCTGTTTCCTTGGTTTGTAGATGGTTAACTCTCATGTTCTCACACGATCTTCTCTTGGTGCGCGTTGGTATCCCAATCTCTTTTTATAAGGACATCAGTAATATTAGTTTAGGGTCCATTTATATGCTCTTATATACCTTAATTACTTCTTCAAGGCCTGATCTCAAAATATAATCACATTCTGAGGTAGAGGATTAATACTTCAACACATAAATTTTGTGGGGAAAGTAATTCAGCTTATAATACTTGGGTCTGAATTCTGACTTGCCTACTTACTGGTCATATGACCACATGTAAGTTGTTTCACCTTACCTAGCCTCAATTTTCTTTTTTGCAAAAGCCAGACTTAAAAACAATACTTAGCTCATAAGGTTGATGGGGCTGGGGCAGGGCAGTGAGAAGATGTAAAACCACCATGCATATAAAAGTGCTCCATATGCATCAGGTGTAAACAAATAACTAACCCTCGCTTTTACCTCTGGATAATAGCTCCCTCCAGGTTGGGTGACATTAATAACCAATGTTTGTAGAGTTAGAGATTAAAATGATTTTTTGCAGCTATAACCCATTTAATAATTTTAAAAGTTGTGTGATGATTTCATAATTATTATTAGTGCCATCATCATACTAATTTGACAAATAGAAAAGTATGTGTTCATTTTTCTCTTTCATTTAGAGACACAGACAGGCCCATTGATGCCAAGTGTCTCATCACTGGCAACTGTTTTCATAATGTCAGGCACATTCTGCCATTCATCCTCAGCTGTAGATCTGGGACGGCTGAACAGGTTTCATGATCAGGAATAACATAGGGTAGACATGGAAATAGATCTTCAACTTTTAGTTGAAGGCCGAGAGCTTATAAGGTTTGGCATGCTTTTTTCATCTTGCTTTCTCACTGTAAAATGAATTGTGTAGAAAATCCAAAATGTCTTTAGGTGTGTGCTGTGTCCTTTAGTTTCAGAATTTGATCTGGTGACTTCTCATGAAACCTTCTTGCAGAAGTTCCTCTGGATATGAAGAAAGACCTTATCAAAAGTTCAAAACAGTTGTCTTGAGAAGGTTAGTGAGAAGGAAAACAACTTCTCATCAACTAGGAACCAAGTCAATGTTTCTCCATTTATTTTCGCCCTTAGATGGAGGATCAGAGAGCTAAAAAAGTCCAAGAGTCACCATGAGTCTGTAGTACATAGCACTTGACATGTCAGAGAAGAGACCTTTCTTTGTTTTAGGGCTAAAGAGACCTCTTCTTTGAAAATAACTTTAAGGGAAAATTAGTTAGAGATCACCAACTAGGGCATATGGAACATTTGAAAATGTCACAAACTCATCATCACATAAAGTATGAATGCCAACATCTCAGGTGAAGTTTTGGTGGATTGGGCATGGGTCAGGTGCTTTATAAACATAATAATCCTTAGTGCACCCACAAATCAATGAGGAAAGGAAAAGAAACCAATATAGAAGTTGACATGTGTATTCTTAATATTGTCTCTGGAGTCAGCTTGATTTAGGAGCTCATCATGGCTCCTTGATCAACATGTGATTGAGGCCAAGTAAACTAAGTTCTCTGAGTGTTAGTTTTTTCACCTGTAATTAGGGGTGATGTAAATGGAGTGTTTGTCCAAAATTTTATTATCAGTAATGAAAAGCTAATCTTCATTGCCATCATCACCATTAACTTTGTCACCATCACTATCACCATCATCATCATCAGCTTCATCACCATCACAATCACCATTGTCATCAACTTCTTCACCATCACTATCATCATCATCACCATCAACTTCATCACAATCACTGTCAGCATCATCGCTGTCAACTTCATCATCACTATTACCATCATCACCATCAACGTCATCACCATCACAATCACCAGCATCACCATTGAGTTCATCACCACTGTCACCATGATCACCATCAACTTCATCACCATTGCTATTACCATCATCACCTTCACCTTCATCACCATCACTATCACCAGCATCACCATCAACTTCATCATCACTATCACCATCATCAACTTCATCACCATTACTATCACTGTCATCATCAACTTCATCATCATCACTATCACCATCATCATCTTCTTCACCATCACTATTACAATCATCACCATCAACTTCGTCACCATCACTGTCACCATTAATATCAACTTCATCACCATCACTATCACCATCATCACCATCACTATCATCGTCATTACATCAACTTCATCACCATCACTATCATCATCACCATTAACTTCATCACCATCACTATCACCATCATCATCAACTTCATTATCATCACTATTATGGTCATCGCCATCAACTTCATCATCACATCAACTTCATCACCATCACTATCACCATCATCACCATCAATTTCTTCACCATTACTATCACCATCATCACATCAACTTCATCATCATCGCTATCACCATCAACTTCATCACCATCAGTATCACCATATCACCATCAACTTCATCAGCATTACTATCATTCTCCTCCTCCTCTTCACCACCATAAAACTTGATCCTTCCTGTTTTCAAGAAGTCTCAGTGTTATTTGGCTTGCCCTGGAATGGGAAATGTTTTAAGTTTTGCTAATACCCTGCTTTATATAACTTGTTGTTTTGTAGAGAAAACTTTACTCCCTTTTCAACTACTTTCCAATCTTTCTACTTACCTGAAGGAGAATGTCACCATTTGGTGGTAGTAGAACTTTAACGGCACTCCAACACTTGTTCACAAATGGAAAGCAGGCCTCAGGCTCAGAACGTTAGACAGAATATGGTGTATAACTACAATTTAACAATGTGGCTTTTATTATAATTGCTTTACATTTGCTTTTTATTTATAGCAACTAGTAATAGTTTTACACTTTAGGTGGTGATTAAAGTTTCTTATACAATGTAATTAAGGGAAAGGGTAAAATAATGAGTAGGTTGAAAAAAGCAATAAGCAACAAATAATACAGCAAATAGTACACATGAATATGACAAAAATAGTGATGGCGGCACATGAATATGTATCAACCGCACCAAACAAATTAATCTCAGCTCTAGGCTCAAATGTGTAATACTTTTCTATCTCTATTTCTTCTATTCGTAAAAAGCCTGCTACAGTATTCACTTTGTCAGAATCACCCAGGAGAAGCTAATAAACTTGCAGATTCCTGGCTTTGACCCAATGGTGTAGTGGAACCAGCGTTTACCAGCTCAGAAGAGCTTATTGCACACGTCTCTTTCCAACTTTGTTCAGTGACGTCAAATTCGTAGCTTGAAACTCTTCATGATAGGAGTACTGGTACTAGGAAATCTGAAAGTTCCCCAATCAGGGCTATTTATGTATTTTTCCAGGGAGCTGGTTGCTAAGTATTTACCATCACACTACTGTCCCTGCCCAAAACCTACTGAGTCAGAAACTCTAGGAAAAGTGCCACAAATATCTACTGTTATTAAATTTCCACACAGGTGACTCTGCGGCCCATTCTCCATTTTTTAACCACTGCTCTTATGGTCTCAGAAACTCTCAGAACCTGCAACTTTTGCTTTCCCTTAGCTGCACTCCCACTTCCCCCAGCCTCCATGCCCGCGAAAGTTCAGCTATCAGGAGGGAAAATGCTGCCATGGCTTCTGCACTCAATGAAGCAGAAAGACACTGGGCAGAGATGGAGAAAACTCTCATTTAAACACAAATAGCTGAAATAATTGCTGAGCAAATCTAGAAAATGACTGGCTAAGTAAATTGCTTTTTTGTGTAAAGTTTTTTTGAGTTTGACCCTGGGGAGTAGGGTGAGGAGTAACTCTTCAGAAGCCCAGACCTGCACAGCTGAATCTCAGGCTGTGCCTCCCCTGAGTTACACAGGCATTTCCTAGGCTTTGGGTTAGTACTGCCTCTGCCTTCGGGGCAGCTGAGCTTCTGTGGAGGCTCTGGAAGATTGGGAGGAATTACTGCAGGATACTGAAATAGCGGTCTGGAGGTCTGGGGTTGCTGTCGTGTTGACTTCTCAAAGTCATGTTGTATCATGTTTGGTATGAAATTCACATCAGCCCACAGCCCATGAAATGGTGCTCTCATTTTGCAAACAAAAGACTAGGGGCATCACTACCCATTACTGAGCATTTAATATGTGTTGGTTATTGCGCTAAGGTGATTTTATTGAAAACAAAATAATAGCAACTTACCATAGAAAGAGCATGCAAGGAATTATTTCAAGTCCCCTTTATACAGTAACTTATTTAAAAGGCACAACAGTCCTATGAGGTACACATTCCTTTTCTCCGTTAAAGAACAGATTTAGGTCACTTGCTCAAGGTCACAGAGATGGGATTCCAGTGCTGCCAACCTATTCCAGGGTCAGAACTCTCCACCACAGCAGGTTCAACTGCCTCTCACATCTGGGCATCGTCATTTCCTTGTTAAATTCCTGTGACCTGGGAAAGGACTGTGGTTGTACTGCTGAGGAAAGTGAGAGTCAAAGGAATTAAGAGATTTGCCCAAAATCACACAGGAAATGAAGGAAAGAGCTGGAAGAAAATAAAGGGCTGAAGCAGCAATAGCAACATAAGGATGGGACCATTTTGTATGCTGATGGCTGCTCACATCTGCAGGGCATGGAATCTTCAGGATCCCAAAACTTCATACCAGGAGAGTCAGCTTGAAACCAATGGTTAAAGAAACTCTCCTCAGTCAGTTTCTAGCTTTGAGTCTCTGGCAATTCATTCAATCTAAGACTTAGTCCTCCCCCGGCCAGTGCCATAAAATAGCCTTATAATATTAGTTCAAGATACTGATAGTGGTGAACATTTAATAAACTAGCATGTATAACTACCCCCCACAACCCCAGCAAAATTCCTAACCAAGCAGGAAAAACAATTTTTGGTTGTTGTTATTGTTTCAACTCAAAGCTGGATGTTTTTGTGGGTTATCTAGGCAATTTACAGGAAAATCCCTCAAAGCCTGGAGACTGCCTGTCCCCAAGGTTAGTACTGAGATAAGCCCTAAAACCAATCAGAGATATCTTTCTGGCTGGCATCCCACAGACAAACATTAACTTAAGAGAAGGGTTGATTGACACAAAGTAGGGATGGCCTGGCTCTCTGGAGTGGCTGGCTGGATCCCAGCAAAAGTCAGTCCAGGCCTTCTGGGTTGGTGGGGAGGGACATGTTGGGTTGGTTTTACCTCCGTAGAGGAACTCACTTATTTGTCACCACCTGCTCGGACCTTGGGGTTGACCCCTTAGCCCTTCACACAGTGAAAATTGCAATGTGGAGCCTACCGGGGAACAATTTGATCTCAGGGCAGTCCCCTCAGACCGAAAGTAAATTCCTGTTTCCTGTCTGTTGATCAGAAGTCAGAATGAAGGCCGCCTTGTCTCCTGTCAGACTAAGTAGACATACTAGTTTCAATTTTTGATCCTAGAATGTCAGCAGTTGCTCAGATGTAATGCAAGAAGCTGCCTGGGGCTGCTTTTCATTCTTATTTATGATTTTAAATACTTTAGAATATGTAAGTACACACACACATATATAAAAAATACCTGGTGATTAGGATAATTTAGAAAAGACTAGTAAGCTAAAGCAAGGAAAAATATTCAAACTATTAATCTTGTCTTCCATCAGTATAAGGTATAGCTTGATAGTCTTAATTCAACTCCAGTTCTCTTTATAAAATAATAGAACAACTGCTTATAAAGTGATGGAATAAATGAACAATCATGAAATTCTAGGTGGGAAGACAGTCTCAATTTTGTTGCTTCAAAAATCCATATGGTTGAAAATTTTGGACAGTTGCCTTGAATTTTGAAAAGGAAAGAGCTGTTCTTGACCTCTGCTTGATAAAGGCTTCAGGCAGATGTGGAATATTCATGGTCCTTGTCCTCCTCTGGTACCCATAGGAATGTTATAAGCTAGAATCTGAAAGGAAGGGGATAAGGAGTACTTAAAAGCCTTTTCCAAATTGAGTTTCTTCCTGGAAATCAATAACCATGAGGGCAAAGGTGTATTTCGATGAGCTGGGCTCAAAACAAGGCTTTTCCCACTCGTAAATCTATTCCTCAGGCTTCCTGATCTGCACAGAGAGAGGAAGAAATAAGAGAATGAATGAGCAAGAAAGCCCCCATGTGTTGTTTATAGGGCAGGCCAGGAAGAGTTACCAGAAAGGGATCCTGATCCAGACCCCAAGAGAGGTTCCTGGATCTCATACAAGAAAGAACTGGAAGCAAATCCATAAAGTGAAAGCAAGTTTTTAGAGAAGTAAAGAAACAAAAGAATGGCTACTCCATAGGCAGAGCAGCAGCTGCTTGTTGACTGTTTTTATGGTTATTTCTTGATTATATGCTAAGCAAGGGATTATTAATGAGTTTTCTGGGAAAGGGGTGGGCAATTCAAAGAATGGAGGGATCTTCCCTGTTTTAAACTATATAGGGTAACTTTCAGACATTTCCATGGCATCTGTAAACTGTCATGGTGCTGGTGGGAAAGTCTCTTAGCATGCTAATGAATTATGGTTAGCATATAAGGAGCCGTGAGGATGATCAGATGTTACTTTCATTGCCTTCTTGGTTTTGGTGGGATTTGGCCAGCTCCTTTACTACATACTGTTTTATCAGCAAGGTCTTTGTGACCTGTATTTTGTGCAGACCTCCTGTCTTATCCTGTGACTTAGAATGCCTAACCTCCTGGGAGTGCAGTCCAGTAGGTCCCAGCCTTATTGGACCCAGCATCTATTCAAGATGGAGTTGCTGTGGTTCAAACACCTGAAAAAACCAGCCTTTGATCAACATGATCCAAGATCTAGTCTTCATTGTTGCAAGCTCAGAACGTCAGAAGCTTATCACTGCTTTGCAGACTACGAGGCTCACGTTGGCACAACTCCCCAGTTTCTGGTACTTGAATGGTTGCAGGGGAAGCCAAATTGCCATCAGAGGATTGCTTGTTGAGTGTGCTACAAGAACAAAGCAGGTTGAGTCATTGTAGCAGCTTGTGTCTCCAAGCTTAGCCTCCTGTCTCCACAATGAGGAGAGAGTGGCCAAGAAGTCTGGCTTTTGAAGATAGCCCGTGGCTAGACACTGTCTTTCCCATCTTTTCTATTTACTGCGGGGCTTGATTTGGAGGCAATAGACCTGGGGTAAGTCACTGCTTTTCCTTGGCGCAGTTTCAGTACCTGTAAAGTGAGAGTGATATACCATTTACATGTGCTGGCTAATGTAAACCATCTGCCATGTTAAATTGATGTTATCAAGAATATTCTCTTTATTTTTTACTTTTGGTATATTTATGTGATGGCTATATAATCTATTAGTTGGCTCTAAGCATACCCTGCTTAGATCAGGGGCCATTCATTCAGTCCCTTGAAAATAACCTTCACTTAACATTTAGTTGAAGTACCTTTAGTGTTTGTCGATAATCTGCCCATGTCTTCCTTAATTAATTCTCAATCATAAAACCTGCTCAGACTTCCCAGAGCTTTAGATGATCCAGGCGAGGAGGTAAAGAGATCTGATGGATCTGGGAGAGTCAAGATTCTGGGTATCTAGAGACTGGATTTGCCTTGTAATCTTCACTGCTGCCATCCATTTTTAGCAGGCACCATGCTTTCCTTCAGTCTCCTTTTGTGGGAGAAAAAGCACACAAATCTGAGACAATACTTGGAGGGGCACTGCCACTCAGAAACAACAGTATATGATACAAATTGGAACATAATCTTACACATTTCTTAGGTTACATATTGTTCATAAGAAAGTATTCATGGCCAGGCATGGTGGCTCATGCCTGTAATCCTAGCACTTTTGGGAGGCCAAGGCAGGTGGATTGCCTGAGCTCAGGAGCTCAGGAGTTCGAAACCAGCCTAGGCAACACGTGGAACCCGTCTATACTAAAAATACAAACAAATTAGCCTGGCATGGCAGCATGTGCCTGTAGTCCCAGATACTTGGGAGGCTGAGGCAGGAGAATTGCTTGAACCCGGGAGGCAGAGGTTGCAGTGAGCCGAGATCGGGCCACTGCACTCTAGCCTGGGTGACAGAGTGAGACTCTATCTCCAAAAAAGAAAAAGAAAAAGAAAGTCTTCATTAGAAGGCATTTCAGTGATGAGGAATTAATATTAACTCGGAAAGGAAACTACTTTTCAGGCAAACAGAAACACTTTAGAATTTTTTTTTTTATTAACCTCAATTGACATCTAGGGATTTGATGGTTATCTTAAAGAAAACTGGTTTAAAACCCAGCCATTTGTATGTAAAGTTTCCCCATTAGTCAAACTAATTGCTTGAGAACTTGCCTACTAATCTCCCATTTTCTTCTTGTCTGAAACCCCCTTTCGGGTCCCCAGAGGGATTTAGGTTCTCCTCTGGTATACAAAAGTTAGATCAATTGATATTTTCAAAGCAGAGTGCCAGTCTTGGCTTCGGAGAGGATGGTTTGAAAGTCTGTCTTCAAT
Source organism: Cacajao melanocephalus (assembly GCA_963573385.1). Taxonomy (NCBI): domain Eukaryota; kingdom Metazoa; phylum Chordata; class Mammalia; order Primates; family Pitheciidae; genus Cacajao; species Cacajao melanocephalus. Next base: position 79,505 of record CAUYLG010026991.1, read on the forward strand.
CTGTTTTCCGTTTATGTTTCAAGACAGCATTTTACAAAGTGAAGGACCTTTCCTTATCCCTGGAGGTGCCCTCTCCACTTGAGTTGGTCCCTACGTAAAACATTAAATAATACTAGAACACAACATAAGTCAATGATTTTCTTTTCAATTCTCTTTCTACATTTCTGACTATGTTTAGGAGAAATGATCAGTGAGATACCACTATATAGTGTTAATGTCTTTCCTGGGTTGCCAAATTTAGCAAATAAAAATGCAGGACATCTAGTAAAATTTGAATTTCAGGTAAACAGTAAATACATGTCTAGTGTAAGTGTGTCCCAAATAGTGCATAGGGCATACTTGTCTGTAAAAAGTACCTGCTGTTTATGTGAAGTTCAAATTTAACTAGACATTTTCTATTTTATCAGGGAATACTCCTTTCTGATTTCTGTTAACGTCTCCTTTTAAGCAAAGATTGGGCAGACTTCAGGCTTAGAAGCTATTGCCAACAATGATATCAAATTAAAATTTAATAATAAAGTTTTATTTTCATGCTGTTTATTTTTACAGGTAACTTTTAATTCAGGGAAAATTATACCTGTTATGTATTTAGTGTAGTGCATTTAAAAATAAAGTTAATTTTAAAATAATTTAAGTTAAACATTAAAAAGTGAATGGATTTTAAAAAGTGTTAATATAGTATGAATTTGAATGTGGCCAAAAATTACTGATGATGGGACATACTTCTTTACTTTTGCTGTGGATAGGCTTATGTTGTATATAACCCAAGGGTAAAATATAGTACTTGGAGATTTGAAAAATCCCTTTGATTCCCTATAGATTTTTAAAATGTAGGGAGGGAGAAGAACCTTAAAGTACTGTGTATTTTTTGGTTGACTCAGGCAGGACCCAATCACATTTTTAGCTGGCGTGGTTGCATGTGTCTATAGTCCCAGTTACTCAGGAGGCTGAAGCTCAAGTGTGAGCTCAAGTGCGAGCCCAGAAGTTTGAGACTGCAGTGAGCTATCATGCCACTGCATTTCAGCGTGGGCAGCAGAGTGAGACCGTTTCTCAAAACAAACAAGCAAACAAATCCTCACATTTTTGTTCAGACTGTTTTTCACTAGGAATTCTCTTTTTTGCTTGTGTAATACTTACGCTTTCTCTCTTAGTAATATGCTTTTTCTCTTAGTAATACTTAATGCTTTCTTCCCAAGTTTTCTACGTTTAATTGTTCTCAAAGTCAGGGCCCTGACTGGTGCTGGGAGCATGTTAGGAATGCAAATTCTCAGGCCCCACCTTAGACCAGCAATGTCTGTTTAGACAAGGCCTTCATGTGCTACTGATGTACCTTAAAGTTTGTGATCAGTGACAGGTTAGATAAAGAAAGCGTGGTATATATACACGATGGAATACTATGAAGCTATAAAAAGAACAAGATTATGTCCTTGGTGGCAACATGGATGGAACTGAAGGCCGTTATCTTTAGCAAACTAGTGCAAGAACAGAAAACCAGATGTCGCGTCTTCTCTTTTATATGTGGTAACTGAATAACGAGAGCACATAGAAGACAAAGATGGGAATGAGATGCTGGAGCCTACCAGAGGGTGAAAGACGGGGGGAGGAAGGAGTGAAGCAGAAAAAACAACTAGGTTTAGCACGTAGGTGATGAAATACTCTACAACAAACTCCCGTGACATGAGTTACCTGTATAACAAACCTGCACATATGCCCATGAACCTAAAATAAAAGTGAAGAAAAAATAGGTTGTGATCCACTGTTGTCATTCATACATAAAGGCATAGCTACAAAGCAACATCTCTTTTGCATCATTTTCTGCTTCTTTTAGCTAGAAATGTTCTCTTTCTTATCTGAATTGCCATGACAGTTCATTTGAGTTCCTTTAGAGTATTTATTATTCTTTGTGGGCATGGCAGTTATTTGCAAGCAGTATTGACTGTCCTGTTTCACTGTGAGCTCCCTAAAGAAGAGAAATTCTCTCTCTCTCTCTATATATATATCTATTTATAAATTTATGTATATATAAATAAATTATATGTGCAAATAAATATATATATAAATTTATAAATGTATATATACACAAATAAATTTTTATATAATTATAAATGTATCTAATTTACATATAAAAGATATACAATTAAAAATGGTATTATATATAAAATTTACATATATAACATTAATAAGTATAAATTATATAAATTGAACTTGTCAAATAAATATCAGAACTTTTTCTCACAAAGGATTTTTAAAAATTAATAATAAGAGAGCTTACCCATGTGAATCATTAAGGGAAAAAAATCACTACATTCTTACTCATCTTAAGCAAAAGATACAAAAAAGGCAGGATGCAGAAGAAATGTGAATAACCTTAAGCAAAAATATGCAGCCTCACGGGTACATAAATTAAGACAAATTGGGATACGAATAAAGAAGCATGTTATCTATAAAATTAACAAAAATGTAAAAATAGTAATGTTTAAATTTGGCAAGAATGCAGAAAAATAAACATTGATGTAAGCGCTGAAGAGGAGTTTAAGTTATAGCTACATCTATCCCATAAAGAATCAATATGGAAAGTAATTTGGAAGAATAATGTAGAGAATCTAAGGAAAGTTCATGCTCTTTGACACAGTAATTTTTCTTCTTGGGGGAAAAGTCAGAAATGCATGTGACTATTTTTATACAAATATGTTCAATGCAGCTTTATTTATAAATAGTACAAATGTGGGAATGGAATGCATGCCAAAAATGGTTAAATAAATTATGTTAAATAGAAATGACAGAACATATGTAGCCATAAAAAACAATGTTTTCAAAAGATACTGAATGTCATGGAAAATTTTCTTCTTATAATGTTAAGTGAAAATAGAGAGGAAGGTAAACGTTTGTATATATGGAATCATTATGTTAATGTTAAAATATGTGTGTGTCCAGAAGAGGCTTAATACATAGATTGATGACATTAGCTCTGAAGCATAGAAAGTCTTGTTACTACAAGGTGCTGGATCCCTTTATTCTCTCCTAGACTTGTGATTTTGTTGTTCATTCTTCCCCTATATTTTCTAAATTTTCTACAATGAACACATAGAACTTTTACTTGTTTTCATTGAAAAGTACCAAACTCTACTTTTGGGCATGGTGGAGTAACTCATGCTGAACTTGCCTTTCTATCATCAGTAACAATAAAAATCAATGAAATATGTAAGATAACTTTCTAGTTATTGGGGAGCAGTTGGCACAGGGCTGTGATCCTTTGGGAAAGGAATATTCTTTTTTTTTTTTCTTTGGAGATGAAGTCTCAGTCTGTCACAGTCATAGCTCCCTGTAGCCTTGAATCCTCCCATCTCAGCCTCATGAGTAGACAGGACTATAGGTGTATACTACTAGGCCTGACTCATAAAAACAAAACAAAACAAAACAAACAACAACAACAACAAAACGTAGAGACGGGATCTTGCTATGTTGCCCAGGCTAGTCTCTACCTCATGGCCTCAAGTGATCCTCACACAATGAAATCATAGAAAAATAAAAACCAGACAGGACGGAAAAATTATTTAAAGAAGTAACAGCTGAAAATTTCCAAATTTGATGAAAATTGCTAACCTATGAACTCAAGAAGCTTAGTGAACACAAACCTAGATTCATTAAAAAAACAGGGCACCTATGCATATCACAATGAAATTGTTGAAAACTAAAGATAAAGAGAAAATCTTAGAAGCATACAGAGAAAAATTACACACGGGGGAAAGGATATGAATGGTCTCTGATTCCTAATTGGAAACAATAGCATCTATTAGACAGTATAATAGGGACATTTTTAGTGTGTAAAGAAAAAAATCAACCTAGAATTTTATATTCAGCAAAAATATTTTTTAAATTTGAGAGTGACATAACATTTTTAGTTAAAGTAGAGCTCAGCTAATTCTTCACTAAAAGATCTATACTATACAAATGCTGAAGAAAGTTCTTTGGTGTGTTCTTAAAAAAATATATCAAATGAAAACTCAGATCTTTAGGAAAACAGATCAATAAAAATTATAAGTATATAGATAACATGATTAAAATTTAAATGAATAGGTAAAAAGTCTATTTTTAAACTGTTCTTTTTAAAAAGATAACTGATTATTTAAAGCCAAAATAAAAACATGTATTGGGGGAACTATGTAAGTATATATTAGTATATATAGAGAGAGTATATATATGTGTGTATGTATATTAGTGTGTGTACATAGTACACATATACCTACACCTCAAAGAAAGGAAGGAGATAAATAGAATTATATTATTTTGCAGAGATTTTATGTTCTATATAAAGTGATAACTCTAAATATAGTGTGATTATTTCAGGACTGATAATCTTTAGAAGAACCTCCAAAAATATTAGAGAAGTATAGCACAAAATCTAGTGGAGCCAATAAAAGGGAATATTTAAAAAAATAAAAAATAAAAACATCCCAAAAAGGAGGCAGGTAGACTAAGGGAGGGATAAAAATAGATGAGTCAAACAACAAGATGTATTGTTAAGTCTAAATTGAATATAAGTGGTCTAAAGAGTCTAAAATAAAAAATAGTGATTGTTAAACTCATTTTTTAAGTGGCAACAAGAATCCACATATATGTATGATAGACTCACTATAAATATGAAGAAAGAGGTTAGTTGAAAATAATAGTGTAGAAAAAGATACACCATAAAAACATTAAGCCCAAGGAAATTCTCATTGCTATACTACTATCATATTAAATAGGCATCAGTTTCAGGAATGTTATCAGAATCATAGATAGACACTTCATAATAAGAGTGTCACCTCATTAGAAGGAAATAACAATTCTAAAATTGTATGAAACCAATAACAGTGCTTCAAAATGCACATAGAAAATAAGTGACAAAGCAAAACAAGGAACAGAAAACCCACAATCCTAATTGAGAATGTTAGCATATTTCTTGGAGTAATTCACAGGACAATAGATAATTTGTAAATCAGTAAGGATATAGAAAATTATAACAAGGTTATTATAAATCTAATTTACCTTGCCATTAATAGACTACTATAACAACAAAATACACATTGTTTTAAAGTGCATGTGGAAGTTCACCAAAATAGACCATATAATGGTCTCAAATAAACTACATCTCAGTAAAACACAAAAGACTCAATTTTAGTATGTGCTCTATTAACAAAGGAATTAAATTAGAAATAACAAGTTATTTAAAAAATAAAAAATTCAGAAATTGAGCGTCACATTTTTACATAACAAAATTAAATTAAGGATAACAAAATAAGTTATAAAATATTTTGATCTGATTCATAAAAATACAACGTATTTATATTTGTGAGTTGTGGCTAAAACATGCTTGATGGACATTTGTAGCTTTATGTGTTTATATTGGAAAAGGAAAAAAATATGTAAAACTCGGTGATCTCATTTCCCACCTTAAAAAGCTAGAAAGAGAAGATAAAATTAAACCCAAATTCAATAAAAGGAAGGAAATAATGAAGACAAGAGAAATTAATAATAAAAAGACAAAAATGGAGAAAACTAACACAGTCAAAAGTCACCTCTATGATGATTGATTGAGGAAAATAGAAACCATAAATCCAAAATATTGAGAATGAAAGAGGATGACAAAAGCAATGTTATGAACATTATTACTATAAATTTTATATAACTTTAATAAAAAAATAGAAAATCTGAGTAGCTAGATATCTACCCCATAAAGAATGCTTCAGGTATGAATGGACTCACTGGTGCCTTTTATGAGATATTTAAGGAAGAAGTAATATCAATCTTACACAAAATCTTTCAGAAAATAATGATGGAGGGAGAATTTACAATTTGTTTTTTAAAGGCCAGCCTAACTCTGAAAGAAAAATCCCATAAAGATATTTTAAGAAAATATTATAAAGTAATATAACTCATGAATAGAAAAAAAATCTTTAAAACATGGGCAAATCAAGTCCAATAATATATAAAAAGGATGATGTACAATGACCAAGTGAGTTTTATTTCAGGAATGTAAGATTTGTTTAAATGTTATTAATATGTCTATCAGTGTCCGTAACCACATTAATAACATAAAGGAAAGAACACATGATTAACTCAATGAGTTTAAAAAGAAAGCATTGGATAAAATACAGCAATAATTTATAATAATTCATAATAAAAACATAACAAACTATAATAAAAAACCCTTCCTCAATTCGGTTAACAGTGTTTGTGAAAAGCCTACAGAATTAATACTTCCCCTTTAAGATCAAGTACAAGGCAAGGATGACCGTTCTTACCAATTTTATTCAATATTATGCTGGAAGTCCTAGCCAGTGCAATAAGGTAAGAGATTAATAAAAGAAATATTAAAAGATTGGAAAGGAAAAAGTAAAACTATCATATTTTCAGATTGCATGATTGTTTACACAAAAATCCTAATGCATCTGTAAGACAATTAATAGAATTAATAAGTGAATTTATTAAATTTGCAGGAAACAATGTCAACATACAAAAATCAATACGATTTCTATGTACGAGCAACTAACAACTGAAAAATAAAAAATAAAATTTGCAGTGATACCAAAACCATTTAGAAATATCTTTAACAAAAATATAACACCTGTATACTAAAGACTATATATAAAATATTTCTGAGAGAAATTGATAAAGCCCTAAATAAATATAGAGCTATAAAGAGATATACTGTGTTCTTAGATCAGTCTATTTAGTATAGTCAAGATGTCCATTCTCCCCAAATTGATTTCGAGATTTAACACAATCTCAAATTAAAATCTTCACAGGCTTTCGTAATAGAAATTGACAAATCAATTTTAAAATCTATCTGCGAATGCAAAGGACTGATAATAGCTAACACAATCTCAAAAACAAAGAAAAAAGGTAGAGGTCTTTAACCGTCTTATTTCAAGTCATACTATAAGGTTACAATAATAAAGATAGTATGATATTGATATAAATGATAGACAACTGGACAAATGGAACAAAATAATGTGCAGAAATGGATTCCCATATATTTGATTGGTTAGATTTTCTGGAGCATCTGAATAGACATATAGAAAAACATCTTGACACCTCTCCCTCACACCGTTGGCAAAAATTAATTTGAGATGGATCATAGACTTAAATGTAAAACCTGAAGCTTTCTAGAGTAAAACGTAGGAGTATGTCCTCATAACTCTGAGTTAGGAAAATGACTTTTTTGAGGGAGAAGGAGGAGTTGTGAAGACTAGTACCAAGTTAAATATATCTGTCTCAAGTTATTTCAATTGGGATTCTAATTTTGTCATTCATGTGATGCGTGTAGTGCTTTTTTAATTAAAAAAACTAAAAATAAAAACACAAGGAAACATTTAGAAAGTAGCAGAAAGAATTCCTGCTTTGCAGCCAGGAATGTGTGGGTTCAAATACGGACCCCTTTTAGCCACTTAATAATGAGCAAGTCACTTAATCTCAGTGCTTCACAGTATTATTTTGACAATTAAGCAAAATAATGCACATAAAATGGCTCTCACATAAGGAACTGCCTGGTAGATAATAAGTGCTCAAATATTAGTTCCTTTCCTCACCTTCTTTACGTGGGACCAAATGTTGCCATCCCCAGGCTGATGAATAAATTTGGCAGTTAAGGGCACAGTTTCTGGAATTAGGCTCTTTGGGTTGATGTCCTGTATGGGACAAGTTTTACTTAATTTTTCTGGGCTTCAGTTTCCTTATGTGTAAAATACTTAATTAACTCACAAGGTTGTTGTGACAAATTGGATAATCTGTATAATGTGTTCGGTGCAGTGGCAGAGCATACGGTCAGAACTGAGGAGATGTTAGCTACAATTATATGACATGACCATCTTTAGATGTTAAGTAGCACCCCACCTTGATTGTGGGGTAGAGGAAATATGTTCTTTGGACCTCAGAGAGCTGTCTGGGTCATGGAGATGCCTCACCTACTCAGCACCACACTTTCTGTTACCAGTTCCGTTAAGAACCTGGAGCACATGCCTCATAGAACCCAGAATGACAAGGTCATTTTACTTAGTCCAAGTGACAGCTGAATTATGCTCATTTCTCATGTCCTCCTTTGCGGGTCAGGATAAATTACACTTTATTCTATGCTGTTATCTTCATGGGGTCAGTCTGTGACATAGCCTTTTAAAGTCACATGGTATTGAAATATTAAGACACGTAATAGCTGTGAGGAAGGTCCGCTATTGAACCAGAGACTGGGCATTTTCAGTCTTCCTCCTTGACCACACTGTGAGGGAAAACCATTTGTAGACTATTCCTTGTTTACATCTATGTAATTATGCATTTTCTAGCTTTAAAGATAGAAATGTGAACAGATACCTTATCTCTGAGTGGGGCTTTGTATAAACAAAAAGAGACTCCTTGGATATCCAAAAATCAAAGCAAAAATTAGTTATACACCAACCACCTAGAAGGAAGTAAAGAAAGGGCTCCTTTCAGTATTAAGTTATAGATCTCTGTGATCTAGGCAGGAGAATGAAGATGTTTCCAGTTAAGGTGGGTGTGTGCATTCTGGCAGCCTCTGGGTCTCTGAAAAGTGCTGGGTTCTCCTTCTCTATTCTACAGAAGGTCATCCATTCAGCCAGTGGTATCCAGTAGACATAGCTGTGATGGCATGGCTCAGAGGAAAGGTGTGAAGGCGCTTTCTTTGATGGCATGGACTTACGTAATCATACCTTTCATGGAGAGGGGCTGAACATTCATAGATCAGTCCACAAAAGGATTAAGTAATCCACTTATGGTTTCTAATTATCCCTCTTAAAGCCCATTATATATGTGATTCATACCTAATGTTTGAATCTGGTAACATGCCTGAGTATAGTAGATGTTCAACAATTAAGCTTTCCTTTTAACTTTTTCAGCAGGACATGATACTACCCCAGAGAATGTACTTTCTGTGATTCTTCCCATTCTGTTACTAGGAAGATAATTAACTGGTAAGGCCTCGAGGAAGAAGTTGGCATAAAAATTAATGAGGTTTTCAGTGGCCTATAGAACAAGTTACACACTCACTCTTCTTAGGAGTCTTTTGGTTATAAGCAACTGAAATCAGCTTGAACTAAAAGAACTTGGAAGGGGTGCATGGTATTACAAGGCTAGGGAATATTTAGTAGTTCTCAAGGATCGGGAAGGAGCCACCATCAGGCTCCAGCTTGAACCAGGCATGTCATCAGGATTTTCTCCATCTCTTGTCTTTGCTCCTCTCTTTGTATTTAGTCTTTCCCTCTTTCTTTCTGTAGTCTGACTTTCTTTACCAAATCACAGCTGAAAATGCCCATCCATTTGTCTACTGTGATAATCAGGCAGCCTGAAGCTGGGGTCTGTTCATGTCTGTTCTGTTTTTCCAGGAAAGAAATCTTTGGGTCACATACCACCTGTGTTCTAATCCATGTCAGCCAGGGGCCCAGTGTCATTGCCACATGGATAGGGGGTATGAAGTAGGATAGGCCCCAGAAGAGTATATAGCCTAATTGATAGCTATTCCATCAACAATACTAGTGGTTCAGATGGTCCTCCCCTTCTTTGGGAAAACCATAAAGGGTTGAAAAAGGACCCAAGTATTGCAAAAAAGCCCGAAGGATACACTTTCATAAGAGGCTAATGAAATAAGCAACTAAATAAGGGACTTAAGGCTTGGCCTTGTGGCCTGGACAATTCATGCCTGGTGTCAGAATATCCTGTCAATTAGTTCTATAAACCATGCCCTCCTCTTCACTCCCGTGGCTATCACCTTCTTTAAAATTGTCATCCTCTCCTACCTCAGCTACTCAATGGCCAAAACTATTTAGTCTCCCTACCTTATGGACTCCTTGGTCCCACTCTAGACCGTTTCCTGTAGTGCTGTCATTACAGTTCTAAAATTCAAACCTGACCATGCTGCCTTCCTTCTTGAACATGTTAATGTCTCAAGTAGTCCTAAGAAGTTCATAGGCCCTGTTCTGTTATTTAAGATGCCAACCAAAGGTTTTGGCCTCACGTCTTGTGAAGCTCTTCGTCATCGTGAACATCACCTAGAAGGTATGTCCTGCGTTTGTTCAACTCAGCTAGCAGGAACGACAATAGAGTCATATCCTATCCTTGTGTTTAAGTCTCCGCTCTACCGCTAACCAGTTCTGTGGGAGTGGGCAAGGCACTCACCCTTGCAAGCTTTAGTTTCCTCCCAAAAAATTATAATAAAACCCACAGATAAGTCTGTGGGAAGAACAAAATGAAATAATCCATATAAGGTGCTTAAAATCATTTCTGGAATGCAGTAAGTATGCAATAAATATTACCTATCGTCATCATCAACATCTTCATCACCATTATCACAATCATCATCACCATCACTATTACCACCACCAATAAGATTAATGTTATGACAAAACAAGCCACCATTTTGATTTTTTTAAATCTCAAACTCCCTTAAATTCCCAATTTTTCCATCTTACCTACTTCTCTGAAGCCAAGTGGAACACAGTCCTTGAATAAATGGCCAAAAGGCAGATGGGAACTTGAAAATAACAAACAATCTGCTGCTTTACTAATTAGCTTTTAACCATGCCTCCTGCAGAGGCACCTAAAAGGTAAGAATATGGTCCTCTTAGAAATAAAGTCTTATTTTTTTCCCAGAGGAGGAGGGACATTCCAGGCCTTGGCCTTGGGCTGCCCATACAGGATTCCAAAGGCAAAGGGTATGAGGCTGAGACAGCTGCCAACAGGTTTCTAAATGGGATTTTGGGCTGTAGCCCCCAGGTTGGCCCCAGTGACCTGCCACTGGGGAGGGATGTGGCAACCTCATAATTCATTACCAGTTGGAAATAGAACATCGTTGAAGAGATAAGGGCAACAATGGCTTTCTCTCCAGTGATAAATTACTAACAGTCGCATTATTTTCCCTTATTTATATATGGGTCTCTTTATTGAATTTAGTTGGAGATAAATAAACGATCTGCCAAGCGTCTGGTTAATATTACTTCTCAGGGGCTCGTTTTAGGCCCAACTAGACTCCTACTGATAACATCTGTAAGCTTTTCAGGAGGGAGAGACATAACATTTGTTTCTGACAAGAACCCTCTGTTTGCCTTATCTGTTTCATTTGAGAGGCCATCGACCCCTCGCTTCTTTGGCTAAAATGAACTCTTTCCAGCCAAGGAGGAGTTCTTGAACTTGACTCTCACCACACAATGTGACTGGGTGCCCCAGCTGCAAATCTGAGGACCTCTGTCATGCACAGCCAGACTTAGTACTTCCTGTTGGTCTTCAGGAGACAGTGAGAGACAGGGAGCTGAATTTCTCCCCTTAACATATATTAATACAAAAATTGAGTTTTCTATTCTGAATATTCCTGCCTGGTCTAAACGGAGTGTCTTTTTCTTTTCATCACAGGGTTTAATTTTTTTTTCTTTAATGCAAAGAGATGTTGATACACACTGATTTAGAAACACGTAACTGGTTTACAGCAATGAAGGTGAACATTAAGCCATCCTTTAAAAAAATAACACCAAGCTTCCACTAGCCTGCTGCCATAGAACTATAAATTCAGAGACCTTTTTATTTTTTAGATCCACCATTTTAATGCTCTGGCTCTTGATGTCCTGTATTGAAGGCATATTTCTATATGTGGCTTGATAGTCCACAAAAGCATTAAGTAACCCACTTTGTAGTCCATGTGAGAGGTAACAGTCTCTGGAAACCTTCCTCTGATCATAGATCTGTGTTTCCAAATATCTGATTGCTCTGTGCAGGGCCTCAGGATGTTGGCACATCTCACGCAGCATTGCTGTGTTTACTTGGCCCTTTCTTATTCCAGGCAGCAAGTTCCTCGGGGACATATCCTCACATTTTCTCTGTACCTTCAGGGTTCAGTAGAGAGTTTGGCATCAAGTAAGTGCTTACTAATATCTGTAGGTCATGTTTCTTTATTATAAAGTCTAATAGGATAGTGTTTCTTTCCTTTGAGTGCTGGTCTCAGTTTATTTTTTTCTTTCTCTGGTATTATTTATTATTTAAGAAACTTCTATCTCTGGTATTGGTTATTATTTGAGAGATGTATCTCTCTCCCACCAAACTGTAAGCTCTGTGAGAGCAGAAGTTGTGTCTGTGTGCATACATGGTTTCCCTTAATGTCTAGCACAGTGCTTGGCACTTAGGTGGCACTCAATATATGTTTACCAACTGAATATATGGAAGGCATTAGGGCCTTGGGGCCAAGGCTTGTGTGTGTGGAGGAATGTCACAGTGCTACATAGATCACACATGTGAATCACGCCTGATTCAAAGTGTAGCTCCAACACAGCCCTTGGGTATTGGGGGATGGCCCTTAACTTCTCTGTGTGTGGGTGAGGCTCAGGAAGAGGTTCTATGCCTAGGTGACTCACAGATGAGTGGTCTGTGCTACATAAATGAGAGAGTTGGCTGGAAAGAAGTACATGTGTTTCTGTGGCAACAAGGCATGTCTCTGGCCCCTTCAATTCTGCTCATTCCCCTGATGGAGGTCTTCTGTGGACTTTCCTTGTTCTGACTGTCTTGGATCCCTCCTTATGGCTCATTCATATTCTCTCTCTCTCTCTCTCTCTCTCTCTCTCTCTCTCTCCTTTTCTGCCCTTGCCCTTTTCCTCTCATTGAACCAGGGTCCCAATTTCCAGGTGGGATTGAAAAAACCAGGAAAATTCCTTGAAATCAAAGGGGTTGGGGAGAAACTCAGGAGTCTGACAACTGTTGATGTATTAACAGGGTCTATGTCTTCCCACCCACTCAGCGTGCTGAATTTTGTCCACACCTTTCTCCAAGTGCTGCAGTGGTGCACCTTCACTGAAATGCCTCCAGCCCACCATGGGCATGCTCTTTGCCTTACTCTGAAATCCCTGAAGGTGCTCTAGCTAATGAGCTGACTTGGATAAAATTCAGCTTAGGCTCTGAAATCAGTTCGAGTTACAATTATTCTGTTCTTTATTGTGGTATTGTAACCCAAACATTTTATTTGTTTAAAGAGGCAGATGTGAAGAAAAATGCCTTCTCACTCTACCAACTTGCCAAGTTTTGTCAGAGAGAACCTGGAATTCTCAGGGCAAACATTGGCTTTAGAAAGCAGAGAAAGCTCTTCTCTGTCTGTGTGTTTCACACACATATACACACCCACACATACGCTCAAGGTGCATTAGTCTAAAGTGATCAAAAGTAGACACAATCTCTGTTCTCCAGGTACTTAAAATCTACCAGAAGAAACAGACAATAAGCATTTAGCCCCCAGAATAATTTCAGCTGTGTGTTCTGAAATGGAAGCATGTGATTTCATTGGATTCACAGAAGGTGTCCCCAGGAAACTGGTACATTAGCTGTGATCTAAAGAATGAGTAGGAATTTGCTAAATAGGGAGTGGCACCCAGGCAGAGAGAACAGCATATGCAAAGACCCTGTGGGTTAAGGAAGCTGTGTCCATTGGCATAGACTCTTAGAATATCAAAGACCATGAAGATCCTCTCATTCAATTTCTTCATTTTACTGATGAAGGAAGTAAGGCTCAGAAGGGAAAATGCCTTGTCTTAGATCCAACAGTGAATTAGGAAGATGTATCTCTAGCCTTCACTTAACTCCCCCACCAGCACCACTGAGTCCACAGCTGAGTCCCTACCATCAGGATGTGAAGTGAAGGAGGATGAGGCAGGGGCCACTCTGCCTCTGCTCACCAGGGCCTAGAGCCACCAATCATCTGTGAAGTCCTGGTCTTTCCAAATGGAATTCTATCCAATCCCAACGTCAACTTTTTTCTTCTTATTTAAATTATTCCCAGATGAGTGCCGAAAGTAGAATGCTTTGCATGAACACCGTGGTGTTCCATCACTGCATCATGAATAAGGTGATATCACTGAATTTTGGGAAATGAGAGTCAACGTCAGGCTGGAGGGAATCATAGTCCTTACCCCAACTCTACTGACCGCATAAGTCTGTTTTCAGATGGCTTTCAGAGAGGCAAAAATAGTTTGTGTTAACAGTTTTCTTTGTGGCTTTGACTGAAGAGTCAGCTGCACTTCTTTACTTGCAGAGTTGCTTTTTCCCCTTCCAAAATGAGAGTGAAGGAAATGCAATGCATATTTCATGGTAGAAATACAGCTCAAACTAACTTAAAGAAAATAAAGGAACTTACTGGATCTTATAAGTGAGAAATCAAGATGCTGGATAAAGGGGCCCAGTCTCTGTCAACAGGCTTTTCTCCTCTCTCCTGTTTTGATGTGATATCTCTGCTTTCTCCTATGTAATTAGAGCTCCTTTCAGGAAATCGAGGAAGATGGCCACAGACAGCTTAAGCCAGTATTTTTATTTTACAGTTCAGAATTCCAGAAGAGTAGGGTGCTTCTCTCCTAATGTCCGTAGTTTGAGCCCCAGGGCACTCTGAATCCAGCCCTCTTTGGGTCACATGTCTACTCCCGAATGAAAGTACAGTGACCAGAAGAGTAGAATTCTCCTATTGACTTGTCTAGGGCAGGAGAGTGAGCTACTGTAATTGATTTCCACATTGATGTTTCATGAAGTTGGAGCAGGAGTTGAGGAGAAATTGGTTCCCCAAAGGAAATGTACAGTCCTTTTATTGAAATAAGGAGAAAGAAGGTTAAAAAAAACAAACATGTAATCCAGACCCTCATATTCTTTTTTTTTTTTAAGATGAACTCTCACTCTGTCACCCAGGCTGGAGTGCAGTGGCACGATCTCAACTCACTGTAATCTCCACCTCCTGGGTTCAAGCAATTCTCCTGCCTCAGCCTCCCAAGTAGCTGAGACTATAGGTGCATGCCACCATGCCCAGATAATTTTTGTATTTTTAGTAGAAACAAGGTTTCACCATGTTGGCCAGGATGGTCTTGATCTCTTGACCTCGTGATCCACCTACTTTGGCCTCTCAAAGTGCTTGGATTATAGGCGTGAGCGACTGCACCCGGCACTCTCCATTTTTTTAAAATCACATTAAGATGCTCCTGGTCACCCAATTTAGATTAATTGAGTCACTTTCAAGTCACTAGCTCATCACCTCCACATTTTATCTTGTTCATTCTAACTTCAGAATCTCTCCGTTTGCCCTAACTGCTGAATCCACTCTCATTTCCAGGCAGATGTGGCTCTGAGAGCCTCTAGCCTGTGGGCAGGTTCCTGCTTCTTCCTTCAGTGGATATTTGTTGATGACTTCTCATATTAGGTGTTGGGTATGCAGAAATTGATAAATCTGACAAGGACCCTGCCTGGGGGAGTTTACATTCTAGCATAGGAGGCAGGTGTGCAATAAATACATGAACAAATACACAGGCACTTGTCATTATCGATGATGGTAAACATCATTGAAGAAAAGGACAGGGTAAAACCAGAGGTTTATAACTAGTGATACATACAGGTAGATGAATTCTGCAGACATAACATTGCGTAAAGGAAGCCAAACACAAAAGAATGCTTACTATATGATACTATTCATATGAAGTTCAGAAACACCCCAAAGTGCTCTGTAGTGATAGAGGTCAATATAGTAGCTTCATTTAGGACAGGTATAAGCTGGGAAAAGGAAGGAGAATCTTTATGAGATACTGGAAATTTTCTATATTTTTATAGGAGTAATGGTTTCAGATAGATAAGTAGATAGGTAGATAGCTGATAGATAGATAGATAGCATCTACCCACAGCTTACTAGCACTGTAAAGTCAAGCACCCATACCTGCATTTGAACAGAAGGCACCTAGGGAAGGCCAGTGATAAACTGAACCAAGTTCTACTCTACCACAGTGGACAACAGTGTTATTATTGCATGATCTGAGCCTGTTTCCACATCTTCCAGAATCATACTCTCCCCGTTGTTTGTTCTGACCCAGATCACAAGTAGTTTTGCTTTTCTTAAGAAAAGTCCAGGTTATTTCCACCTCACTGTTCCTTCTTTTTGCAACATCCCTTTTATGATCTGTGTATGATTCTCTCTGCTACCACTTTCAGATCTCAAGTAGTTATCTTCAGAGTCATCTTCCTTGACATCCTATGAAAGTTACATCCCCATACTCCCAATTCTAGCATCCTACCTAATGCTGTGTTTTTATTTATTTATGTTATTTGTTTAACTCTACTTGATTGCAAGTCCCATAAAGACAGAGATTTTGTTTAATTTGATTTTATCGCCAGAGACCAGGAGAGTGCTAAGCAATAGTAGATACTTTACGTATGTTTGTAGACTGGATTAATGAATAAAAGGATTTAAACCAATGTGTAATATGATTATAGTTACATTTATAAAAAATAAATATATCTACTTTTTGTTGGTAGCAATTGTGAATATTTATACCATTATTAATCTATAGCAGTCTACCTTCTGGCCAAAATGATATCCATTTATCCCATAAGCAAGTTATACCCAATTCCTTTAAAAACTGTTTAAACCTCATCCAATTACAGCATTGAGCTCAAAGTCAAGCATGTCATGTTCTGAATCTTGTTCAGTGACAAATGAGGCATTTGGGGTGTGGCTTGACTAAGGGTCTTCCTGATCCAGATAAATGTGGCTAAAATGACTAGCTGTATGCTTATCTCACACCCAGTATTTAATAATGAGGCAGGCACATCTAGTAAGAGCAACAGATAACACTTCAAAATGGGGAAGAAATGGAAGCACATAGCAGGGCCTGGTAGGTAGTGATTCTGAAATCCAGCCAGGTACCTGGTCCTAGCTCTTCCTACTCTAGGGACTGAGAATTGTTTTTGAGTAGGGTCTCTTTATACTTTAAAAAAATTATATATTTTTTTGGAGAAAGGATCTTGTTATGTTGCCCAAGCTGGTCTTGAGCTCCTGGCCTTAAGGGATCATCCTGCCTCAGCCTCCTGAGGAGCTGGGACTGTAGATGTAAGCCACCTTGCTAGGTCTATATACTTTCTAGGACTGGTTCCATAGTCCACTGTTCCCCTTTAATTCTGAGTTCTTAGCTGTATCCTCTGAAAACTCTTTATTTTTGCCTTAATAAATATCCTACTGCAGGTTAGTAGCTTTCTCAGAGTACTTTGGTTCTATAGGCGGATCCAAAGACCTCTTTATATTTTCTACTGTCTTAATCTTTTTTAGTCCAAGCTGCCAATGTTGTCACTAATCTAACACTTTTAAAACTTTGTGGGTTTCCTAAAACCTGATTTGGTTTACTCCAAACATAAAAATAGCATCCTTAATTCTTTTTGATATAAATTATATCTGTTTTGGGCGACATGTGGGCCTACTGTGTGATAGCACCTTAAATTATTAAGATCTTTTTCTTTTTCTAGTAGAGCAGATCAAAACTTACAAACTTAATCTTTAAAAGGTCTTAACTCAGAGTCTTAAAGTCAGAAGTTTGACTCGATCTTGGATTCAGGGCTTATTTCCTGAAATATAGAGTTGTTTTTACCGGTGCTGAGACTGGGAATGAATGACAGTTTTATGTTATTTGTTTAACTCGTTAAGTCATTGGTCTTTTGTATTTTCTTCTAATTCTGCTTGAAAACTAAATAGTTCCTTTCTCCTCCTCCTCCTCCTCCTCCCTCCTCCTCTTCTTCTTTCGTCCTTCTTCCGTCTTCCTCCTCCTCCTTCTCCTTCTTCTTATTCCTTATCAGACACTGCTAGCAAAATCAATTGGTACTTTCAAACTTCTGTTTTGCGATTCCTTTAGCAGGTCTATGAGTTCATTAGGTATAATTTCTACCTTTCAAGTTATTGTACATGACTTTTTGCTAATATTTCTATCACAATATAACATACTCACCTTTCTCTTAGCCTCCAGCAGTTCTTTCAGTTTTCCCCTAGTCTCTGCTTACTAACTGGCCCCAAAGCCAATGCCACATGTTTTAAATTTTGTTGTGGGTATATTCCCTTTCTGGTATCAATTTCTGTTTTGGTTATTTATATCTACATAGCAAATGACACAGAACTTTATGGTTTAAAACAATAATTTATTGTATTTTTTAAGATTCTCTATGTTGGCTTGGGTCAGTTGGGTGGTTCTTCTCCTGCTGTGACCTGGGATTAGTTATGTGGATGCAGTTACCCAGCAGCATGTTGGGCACTGGAGGGTCTCAGATGGTTCTAATCACAGGTCTGAGTCCTTGGAGGTGACTGTCAAACCATTGGCTGGGTTTCTCTCTTCATGCTGTTTCTTATTGTTCAGTTGTCTAGCCCTGGCTTTCATGTATTGTGGCTAGAGCATTTGATGAGAGCAAAACCAGAAACTGCAAGGCCTTCATTTTCTCAGCTTGCTTTACCAAAGACCTATCCTTAAAAGCCACACAGTGTTACTTACACCACACTCAAAGCATGTTCACAAAGCCAGTTCAGATTCAGGGGTAGGAAAATAGTCTCTAACTCTTGATACAAGGGGCAAGAAAATCACATTGCAAAGAATTATGGACAAAAGGAGATGTGATTCATTGAGAGCTCATAGTGTACTTCACTACTAGCTTAAATGGGAGGAACAGATTATAGTGTCAGAGTAGAAGCAAAGAAAGCAGGGAGTACGTTGCTTATTTTTGATTCAAGAGATACTGATGCTTGAGCCTAGATAAAGAAATGGATAGATTAAAAATGTTTATATCTAAATATCTTCAATGTCTGTCTTCTTCAGTTCATATTTCCCATTACTAGGAACATTAGTCTTTTAAAGTCAAAATGGGAACATGACGTGTCTTTAACCCTGTCCCTTGAATGAGTTTTTAATTCTTCAGGTTAAATTTTTTATGCCTCTTTCTGAAATTTAATTCTCTGGATATAATATGCCTTTAGCTCACCTTTCCCTATGAATCGTATGAATAAAATCACTCCAGATCGTTCTTTTGTGAGTCAGGGAACATGGAACACTCCCTATTTCTCCATCTTTCTTTCTTTATGTTTATACTCTTCTGTGGACTAGCATACTGTATTAGTCCATTTTCATACTGTTATGAAGAAATACCCAAGACTGGGTAATCAAAAAGAAAAAGAGGTTTCATGGACTCACAGTTCCACATGGTTGGGGAGGCCTCGGAATCATGGTAGAAGGCAAAGGGGGAGTAAAGACCCATCTTACCTGGTGGCAGGCCAGAGAGCGTGTGCAGGGGAACTGCCCTTTGTAAAACCGTCAGATCTCATGAGACTTATTCACTATCATGAGAACAGCACAGGAAAGACTGGCCACCATGATTCAGTTACCTCCCACAGGGTCATTCTCATGACTTGTGTGGATTCTGGGAGCTACAATTCAAGATGAGATTTGGGTGGGGACACAGCCAAACTATGTCACATACTGTCTGTGGAATTTTGAAGCCATGATCATCTTTTAGTGTCCACTCAATAATCACCTCCTCTAGAAAATTTTCCCAAAGCCCCACAGTTAAATCACCCCTTTAACTTTCGGTAGTGATGAACTAAACACCATTTAGTTTATCCCAGCCTGAACTAGTTTCCGGATCTATATACAGTATTGTCTTAATCAGTGCAGACTACTATAACAAAATACCACAGACGGATGTCTTAAATGATACATGTATATTTTTCTCTGTCAGTTCTGAGGGCTGGAAATTCAACATCAAGGCACCAGCAGATCAGCATATTCGGTGTCTAGTGAGAGCTTCTTGGCTTACATATGGCTGTCTTTCCTTCTCACTGTATCTTCGATGGCAAAGAGAGAGTGAGACAGACACACACACACACACACACACACACAAACACAGAGCGCAAGAGAGAATGGGGTGGGGGGTGGGAAATAGGGGTGAGATCATCTCTCTAATTACTTCCGTAAGCTCTTACTCCTTCACTTTGGGGATTTAGGCTTCAGCTTATCAGTTTTGAGGATACAGAGACACTCAGTCCATGGAAGTTATTTCAACTAGAGAATGAGTTTCTTGAGGACGGTTTGTTGTTTCCGCTCTATACTTCTTAGCTCAGAGTCTGGGACACGGTGAATGCTAATGTATCTATGGGAAATGAATTTTCGTAGTTTTCCCATAGATGTCCTTTTCCCCTTTTATTGCCAGCTCCTTTGAAAGAACTACTTATTATGGAAAATTTCAAAGTACACAAAAGTTGTGAGAATAGTTTGACGAACCATGTATTCATCATCCATTTTCAAAAATCTTGGCTATCCTTTTAAAAGCAAACCTCTTCTGCAGACAAAGCCTTTGGCAGTGAGGGGCATGAAGACACCATTCTGTAGTCCTCAATTAATTCAAATCAAGTTTGGGCACAGTTTTCTCCCCCAGAATAACATCAATAGAACTCCCAGTGAAAGAATGTCTTCCTAAGGCAATTCTGAAGACAAAAAAGCAATATAAGAACACACTTCCCAATAATGTGAAGATCTATGACTGTGCTAAATAAAAATGTTCCCTTAATGTACTGTAAAAAATAAAGATGTTTGGCTAGATTTATCAGCCTGCTCCAGAAGCAGAATTAAGTTTCCATGCTACATTTTTTCTACTTATTTAAAAACACCTGAATTGTTATATAGCTAGTCAGACAACCACTTCATTACATAAATATAATACATGTCTGCTATGAAGATGTACTGTTTAAAGAAAGCTTCTGTTTCCTCCGGCCTGTTGGATAACTTGTAAATAAGGATTTCTAAGGACACAGATGTGGGTGCAAATTGTTCCAAGTTAAAACTGGTTATACATTGGTAAAGGTTTTTTAATAGATTAATAAGACTCTAAAAATATTTAATGTCCTAGAGGTCCTGACTGTATTCCTACCAAATGAAATTTAAGTTAGTTCTTAGAATTTGCAGTCACACAGCTTGGAAATAGAATGGCAAAGCAAACTGGGGAAAGAAATATTCGTAGTCAGTGGTAACCAGTATTACATGCATATTGACATGTCATCATATGGAATCACATGAAGTTCATGGCCTATAATTCCAACAAACAGTACTTGACATATTTTCCTCATGTCATTGCTCCTTATGTGAACTGTTCACTAGTGCTGCCTGCAGCTTCTAATTGCCTGCATGCAATTCACAGGCCATGCAATGATTGAAAACAATCCAAAACAGACTGCTAAAACAGTGTCCTGGTGGCTGCCAACACCCTGGAGAGAAGATGAGTGAACAAGGGGCAAGATTAGAGGGGGCTCATGAGAAGTTACGATGTTGTAAGGGAAAATATAAGAATGGATGGGGTTTCATCACTTCTTAGAGCCAACTATAAATTCCATATATGATGGATGCAGGAGACTTGGAATAAAATAAACCAAGTAGCCTCTGAGTTCTTCCCACAAAGCTTCCACAGACCTGGATTGGTGGAGTATTAATTTGTTGGATTTTTAAATTTTATTCTCTCTTTGAGTGTGAGCCAAAGAGGGAGCAGGAATATCACATTTCACGGGGAAAATCACTCCAGTCTCACCTTAGCAGTTCTGCCTCAGCCAGTTATCCTGCTTAAGAACCTAGCATAGTATAGATTGCTCATGAGCCTTCATCAACAAGTAACTGATTTATTTAAGTCTAAGTAATGGTTGGTAACTCTCTGCTGGCCCTCTCTCCAAGTTCTCAATCCCACCTGATAAGGGCGGGCATACTCATATAATTAACTGCTCCTCCTCTTGCCTTCCATCCAGAGCAAATACCACTGCTTCCTATTAAAATCTGCATGATTTATGAAAACCTCCAAGCTTATCTACCTTAATTCTTCCCTGTCCTGGTGACACAATCCTATTAAATTTCTTCCTTAAAATGTGGTACTTCATTCCCTGAAATGCCATGGGTAGTTATGCAGTAAGACAGTTGGGAAAAAGAGTAGGACATAGAAAGTCTGAAAAATAGTAATAGCTAGCTACTGATGATTGGGCAGGACCATGGACCTAAGTATGCACTGGGCACTTAAGGAGTTTATGCATTATCTCATTAAATTTATATAACTCTTAGGAGAATACTCTTTCTACTTTATACATCTGGTACTGGGACATGGAGGAACATAACTTCTAAGGTCACATTGTGGTGGCAGAGTGAGGACAAGGTTACCTGGCATGTAATTGACAGAAAGTCACGTTACTCACCATCACTGTTACTCGTGAAGTCTGCACAATTCTAGGTATCTGCAGAAGTATTACTGGGGTTTCTAAAATCATTCTTAGTATTTCAAACATAAATCACTTAAGTATTTACCTACAAAAAAGTAGCACAGTTTAACAAAGCATAATATGCTAATTTTTTTTGTTTGAATTGGAGTTTTATTAACTCAGAGCAGTAATATTTATTATTAATGCTGATCAAAGTACCATTCAGGAAAAGGAAGTCTTCATAAATGGCAGTTAGATATTCATACAAGCAAGCAAACAAGCAAACAGAAGTTTAGAACATGAATTTATTCAAAGGATCTAGAAAATAACAAGAAAACAACAAATATCACTAGCAAGTCTTTCCCTGTTAGTAATTACCTTTAATGTAAATGCATTAAACTCTAGTCAAAAGATAGAGTGGCCAAATGGGTTAAAAAAAAAAAAAGACCTAGCTATATGCTGCCTACAAGAGAGTCATTTCACCTATAGGGACACAGACAGACTGAAAGAGAAGGGAAGAAAAAGATATTCTGTGTAAAGAAAGAATGAAAGAAAGCAGTAGTAGCCATGCTCACATAAGAAAAAAAAATAGAATGTGGGTTCATTGAGCAAAATAATAACAGTAGGTTTTTATAGTGAAGAGAATATTGCTTCAAATAGATAGGATAGATATATGGTTAAAAATAAAGAATATATTCCAGAGATACATGCAAACATATCTATATGAGTGATTTGGCCTACATGCTGCCTTTTTTTGTATCTCCCCAGAATTCTGGATAAATATCCAGATGAAGTGAGTAAGGTGGAGTAACAAAGCTTACTTTGTTACTAAATTGAGGAACACTGCTTGAATATTAATAGGTCTCATAGGTATTATTTTTTTGTAATCATCTGAAAACCATGACTTTTAGACTGGACCTCAATAAAGAGTGGGAATTGCATTGAAAGAATGGAGCAAATACATATTTCCATTCAAAGGAGCATATACATATTACAACAACCACCATCGTACTCAGTTATTCATCATACTCAGATAGCAAGTGTGTATTAGATCAGGCACTAAACTAGATGCCAGGGTGTAGAAATGAAAAAGTCAGGTTCCCATATTTAAAGAGCTTAAGTCTCATAAAGAAGGCAGATACATCAATAAAACAGTTTTTATGGAGAAACTAAGGCTACTCAGCAAAGTGTGACATAAAAGAGGAACATTTTCTTACCAAAACTGAGTAAATCCTCTGAATCCCTTCTTGAAGGATCAGGGACTGGGAGTTTGTCAGGTGGGAAGGAAACAGAGAGGAATTTGGTCATTGCTGCAAGACATCACATTGGATATAGGCGTTCAGCGAATTCAGCTCTGTTTTCAAATTGTTTATCAGTAAGTGAGTATTCTCTAATGGGGTAATTGAAGGACATGGAAGATAAGTCGTGGTTTTGAGGGAATGTGTTCTCTTTCTGGATCCACAAGGGGGTGCAGTTTCAAGGGCAAGAAGTTCCCTGCACCACACCCCCTCCCCTCTCTCTCCATCGGGGATTAGAGGTCTTTGTTTTAATTTTCGTGTGCATGGGAAGAATCAAAAAGTCAATCACACCAGCCGAAGTCCAAAGGAGACTTGGAGAGGGAGGGACAGGGGACTTGGAGAGGGAGGGGATTCCTTCCAGGTTAAAAGTCCTTGTCCCCTCATCTGGTTGGATTTCCCCTCTGCAGTCCCCTTCCACACACTCTTTGTGGAAGCTTTCTCTCTTCTTCTTCTTTTTCTCTTTCTCTACCTAAATAAATACTTTTCTACAAAAACTTGTTGGGTCTGGTATTTACTTTACGAGCACATCCGCCATGGTCCCCTCTCCCATTCTTGAGAGAGTGAGAGACCAAGATCCTGGAGCCCACCAAGGAGCAAGCTG
The DNA here is from genome assembly GCA_963573385.1 of Cacajao melanocephalus. Lineage (NCBI taxonomy): Eukaryota > Metazoa > Chordata > Mammalia > Primates > Pitheciidae > Cacajao > Cacajao melanocephalus. The sequence goes on from CAUYLG010026991.1 coordinate 103,425, forward strand.
AGCGCTCTCCTGCACCCCAAAACTCGCCAACAGTTTAATACACTGAACTTCTTGAAGCCAAAACCCTTGTCTTATTTTTTGCAACCCCAGGAGAGCCACTTGCATATAGTAGCTGCTCAGTAAATGATTTTTGAACTCATGGTGGTCCCTTCTGTCCAGAATATGTAATACGATGATTGGAACTAGAACTTTTTGAAATGTATTGATAATTCAAAACTAAGAACAGAGTGATGTAACAGAACTGAGTATGTTTGTGGAAAATGGGCATGGATAGGTGGTGGTGATAGTTTTTATGCAGCCACCTGTTATTTAGTTGTTATGCCTCAGCTAAAGAATGAACGTTCAGGCTAGAGGTTGGTTAGTTGTAAAGAGCAGGCAGAAGAGTGAGTTGTGGAGTAGTGTCCCGTTAAATAAGACTCTCAAGAACAAGATAAACAGACCTGGATTTTGCTGGCATGGGTCTTTGAGAGAGCTCAGGTAGAACAACAGAAAACAGTTTTTGTTTTGACTTGGCATTAATTCTGCATAAACTCATTATGCCTTAATGATATTTCACTGTTCCTACTCCATGTAAATCAGTCTCTCCAACCTCTTCTTCTCAGAGTGGTTTCTCACTAAGCATTGCATTTAGCAAAACCCAAACCACAGAAGTGCCTGATGGCTTTGCTGCGTCAGAATGCGTTCTTCGTAGAGTCATGCAAAGCCATATATGAAGATAAACTTATGACATGAACAAGTTCTGCATGTAGTGTCATAATACCCCAGGCACAACTTTTCTAAATAAAGACAGGTCTTTAGAGACATTAAGAAACACTGAAACGATTAGTACTTTTCCCCAGTGCAAGCTGGAGCATCACTTTGAAGTGAAGCCAGGGAGCCTACTTAAGTTTTTGCCTCATTAAAATAACTAATGTTTATGTGAAGATGAAAAGGTTAATTGCATCATCTCAGAAAACCACGCCCATGCATCTACAATCAAGAGAGTTTCGACGAGTAACAAAATACCACCTTGACGTCTGAGGAATTGTAAGCTTACATTTCAAATTTGTGCCTCCCTGGAATTTTCTGGAGCTGACTTTGTTACTAAATTGAGGAACAATGCTTAAATATTAGTAGGTCTAATAGTTGTTATTATTTTTTTGTAATCATCTGAAGACCATTTCAACCTGGGCTTTTGGTTCATGGTGTTCCTCTTCTCTTCCTTCTTTCATCCCACATCCTCGTGATTCTTTGTCTCATCTTCTGGAAGCCTTTCATCATGCATCCATCTTTTGAACTCCTTTAGCTTTGAGACAATCTGTGAAGCTGCTTTTGAATGAGAACCATCCTCACTATCTGGTTTCAACATGTCTATACAACCTGCATCCTCAACTAAACCAGAGGCCCTCTATAGCCAAAGGTACATCTTCTCCATCTTGTATATCCTTCATCTTTCCCATCCCAGAGCAGAACATGGGACAGGCCCTTGACAGGAGCCAATGGCGATCTAGACCCATGCATAATGAGTTAAAAGTGTAGATACTCAAAGGAAATAAGTATATATTGAGTGCTTAGTGTATGCTAGGTTTTGGGTCAGGGTCTTTACATGCATTATTAATTTCTATTTCCTCTACAACCCTAAAAGGTAGTACTTATATTGTAGAAATGGGAAAAAACTCAAGGAGTGGTAAAAGTGGAAGGACTGGCATCTGGACAAGTCAGCCTCACACCAACGCTATGTCTCTTTCCTCAATCCTTTGCTTCTTTTATCCCAGACGGGGCCTATTTGGGCTCCTGATTACGGCAAATATACTATAGAGAAAGTAAATTTCAGGGATAAAATTTTAAATAAGTCTATGCTCAGTACTTGCCACCACTGCACATGAGAGGTATTGATATGAAGCCCAGGAAGCAAAGCTGGAGTAATAAATTATAGGGCCCATTATAGAAGGTACAGTCAATAATTATTATGGGTTCCATTGTAAGTGAGATACTCAACTCTCATGGCTGCTTTACCCATAGCCACTTCTTCCAGTTAAATATGATCAAGGAGGAGAAAGAACCAGAGGAGGGGAGTCGTGGACTGAGAAGGATTTGTTTTTTTTGCATTCTCAATCTCTGACTCCTGGGGCTTTAATTGGCTTTTTGTTGCCAGCACACTCTGAAGAAATAATTTTTTATGACCCCTGAGAGTTCTGGCAGTCATTGCTTTTTCAAACATCAATTTGAATATTCAAGCATTCACTTAAACATGAGTTGAGGGAGATTGGCCTTTACCTGTGATTCTGAACATGTGTGCCACCTCCTGTCTTCCTGCTTTGCCCAATGGCTGTGCCTTCTTCTCATGATGCCCTTCTTTTCACCCCATTTGCCAAGGGAAGAGCCATCCTTTCTTAATATGCTGCTCAAACCTTACCTTCTCTGTGAAAACTTCCCTGAATGCTCCCACACTCCCGACAAGTGTGGAGTGGTCCTTCTACCACTAAGGTCCTAACTTGGGGTTTGTTTCAGTATTTGTCTTTTTCAGTGTGTTCTTTACTGAAACATGAACATGTGCACTCTGGACAATCTAATTATTTGAGGAGGCAGTACTGCATGGTGGTTAAGACTATTTGATTCTTAATTCAGACTCAGCTTACTCATTAATAGAAAGGGATAATATCCATCCCTTGGATTGCTGGAAGAGTTAAATGAGATGGATAGAGAGTTAAATGATGCTGGTCAAATGCTTGGTACATGCCTTTGAGTGATGTTAGCTATTAGAACTGTTGTTCATTTAACCACTCCAGATCCCCGTTGGCCCCCTACTCTGTACAAAGAGTTGAACATAGATTACAGGTTACCACGCAAAGGAGAATGGTCTCTGTCCACTATGCATGTTCACAGCTCTGTGCTGAGCAAATACCATTTGCTGTGCTTAGCAGGCCTTGTCCCAGTCTCTCTGAAGCGTTCTGTTCCTCACCTGCAGAGGTTGGACTGAGTTGTACCTTCTCCAGAGTCCCCTGAGCCATCCAGACCAAAGGATTTCAGGCACTGAATTTCTATATCATTTATCTGGGATCATTAACTGTCCTGTTGTATCCTTTCTCACTAGTTTGCTTCTTAAAGCATTTATCATGGATGAAGCTGGAAGCCATCATTCTCAGAAAACTAACACAGGAACAGAAAACCAAACACTGCATGTTCTCACTCGTAAGTGGGAGTTGAACAATGAGAACACATGGACATAAGGAGGGGAACATCATACACTGGGGCCTGTGGAAGGGTTAGGGGCAAGGAAAGGTAGAGCATTAGGACAAATGCCTAATGCATGCAGGCCTTAAAACCTAGATGACAGGTTGATAAGTGTAGCAAACCACCAGGGCACATGTATACCTATGTAACAAACCTACATGTCTTGCACGTGTATCTGAGAACTTAATGTAGGAAAAAAAAAAAGTGTCTATATTTAAGCTCAGACTCATGCTGAGAAGCCTGCAGGTGGGGATTATGCAGGATTCTCCTCTGCATTCTCAGAGCTTGAAGAAGGTTGTCCCACAAAATCCTAGGGACTTGGTCATTGTAGATTCCAGGCTATTCTTTCGGTTACTGTTTTTGTTGTCACCTGTCCTAGGGACTGAGTACATATGTGAGCAGATAGACAAGACCTGTCAACTCCCTGGGGTTTCCTGCTTGCATAAGTTGTAGTCAAATAAGCAGGTCAACACATAAATGAAGGTGATAGTTTGAGTAGTATTGAGTGCTACAGAGAAAATACAGTGGAGGCGTATGTTAGAGTATGTCTGGGGTGGCAGCCTGCATTCAGTCTCTCTTTCCATGACTCAGCAGTCAAATGCAGTATTTCCTAAGGAGTGCTCTATTGAACATCCACTGGACTAGATGCTCAACTAAGGAAAAATGAGGAGCCCTATTGAAAACACAGTTGGAAGATATTTCGTACATATTTGTGTCCTGTTGGAGTGACACAATTTGTATTAATATATGAAAGGCATTGATATTTACTGCAGTAAACAAATTTTTATTTTGCTTAAGTTGGCATTTCCCAAACTTCTTTCATCATAGAGTTTATTTGTGTATCTTTTACTATTTAGTACTCATTAACATTCCATGAAACCTATGTCTGTGGAATAAACTTTGGGATATACTGATTGTATGAAATAATATTCAGACTTAGCAAAACTCTTACCTACATACCTGACAAATAAGATGGTTTACATGTTATTGCCAACTCATAAATTTTAGGCAAAACAGAAAGAATTGCACTGAATGAGCAAATAAAGAGCCTATTTATTTAATTCAATTTAACTTTTCAAATATCCTACATTTTTGGGTATTTGAGGTGGCTCACACCTGTAACCCCAGCACTTTGAGAGGCCAAGGCAGGCAGATCATGAGGTGAAAAGATTGAGACCATCCTGGTCAACATGGTGAAACCCCGTCTCTAATAAAAAAATACAAAAATTAGCTGGGCATGGTGGCACGGGCCTGTAGTCCCAGGTACTCGGGAGGCTGAGGCAGGAGAATTGCTTGAACCTGGGAGGTGGAGGTTTCAGTGAGCCGAGATCACACTACTGCATTCCAGCCTGGGTGACAAGAGCAAGAGTCCATCTCAAAAACAAAAACAAAAAACAAAACAATAAACACAAAAAACCTATGTTCAAGGTGCTGGAAATACAGAAGAGAGCAAAATACAGTCCCGTCTGTCATGGAGCCATTGGCGTGTCCTGCTGGATGGTCGCAACAGCTTCCTCACTGGCCTTGCTCTGTGATTTCTCCTTCACAGAGCAGCCAGGGCAATCCTTGAAAAGCTCAGACAGATCATAGAGCTGCTTTTTTGGGTTCCCCTGGTGGCTCTTTATCTCATATAGGACGAACACCAAAAATATTTACAGTGGTCTGTAAGTGCACTGTCCTGAACTGCAGCCACTAGCCACATATGGCTTTTTTAATTAAAATTATTTAAGATTGAAGAAAACGAAAAATTTTTTTCCTTAATTGCTCTGGTCACATTTCACATGCCCCATAGTCACATGTGATTAGTCACCGTGTGCACACCGACATAGATCAATTTCATCCTTGCGGAAAGTTCTATTAGTTACAGAATGCCCTATAAAATCCTATCCCATTGCTGTTGTTACCTCATTCTCTGTGGCTCTTGTCCTTTAATCTCTCTGCTCCAACCGCAGTGCCCTCTGTGGATTCCTCACACACTCTAGTCACAGTCCCACCCATCAGTTCTCTTTTTCCTCTCTCTGGGATGCTCCTTCCCTTTTGGCCACTGGACTCACTTCCTCACCTCTTGCAGTTTCCTCCAATGTAAACTTCTAAAGGATGTCCTCATGGATACCCTCATTAAAATTACAATTCCCGTTTCTGATCCTAACATGCTCTATTCCCCAACTTTCTTAATTTTTTTCCATAGTGCTTATCATCATCTGACATACGTACCCTTTACACATATTTATGGTTTGTATATTCCATGAAATTAGAAATTTTGGTCTGTTTTGCTCACTACTGTATCCAAGTACCTAGAATAGTGTCTGAGACATAGTAGGTGCTCCATACACATATTTGAATGAATGAGAGAGCTTTACGGAGAAAGACATAACCACAAGCACAATAACAACGTCAACAGATACAGATTTATTATAGTATTAGGTGAGGATAAGTGCCATGGAGAAAAAACAAAAACATAGCTGTATATGGAAAGAATTTTTTAATCTCCGTTTTTAAGAGAGAAATGCATGTTCAGTAAAGTTAAATAAACTATCCCTGCTCGTATTCACAATTGTCCAACGAGGATGTGAACCTACATCCTGTGTTATACTGGGTAATGTATAACTCCTGGCTCCCTGAATTAAAAATGAAGCACTGGTTTGTAGTGTCTGCAGATTTCCGTGGCATAAATACCTCCACCACGGCTGATTTCAAGCTGTCAATATGACACCATGGACTGCAGAGTTGGGAAGAGACATGCACAGTCTTCTCTCATTGGCTGGTGCAGGCTGGCTGTGGCCCATCGCTGCACCTGACCTTGAAGACCAAGCCCATCGTAGGGTACCATGTGGCCACTGCTGGAAATAACTGGACTCTAAACAGTCTCCTCTTCCTGGGGACCAGGTGGCCACTACAACTTGGAATCCTTGTGTGTCACTGGTACCTCTGTCCTTCCAAACCAGTTGGGTTTACATTCATCCTGTTTGGATTATAGCATTTTTTCTCCTAAGAGGATCATGTTTATTGGACTTGACAGAAAAAGTTGCTCTCATAGGAGCTTTCCAGCTTGCTTTTGAAGTGGCTGCCTGGATGACACAGGTAATCCTCTTGAACCTTTGGGGCCTAGGTGGACTACTTTCTAATTGATAATTCCATGTTTCTATAATAAGTGGTCTCCTTAAGAATAGCCTGCCACGTCATGTGTGGTGACTGCTAATTTAGGTTTTCAGGCTTCCTGGATGTAATGAGCTCTAATAAGCCCAAGACTTGTCAGAAACTCAGGAAAGCCCATTTCCCTCCTTGAAGCAATGATTTCCCTCCATCCCTGGACACAGTTGGGCATATTCTTAAAAATATTAATAAGTTTGACTGGGATGTTCAACCCTTTCCAAATAAAATGTAAAGTCCTGGTTTCATTAAGCCAAGCTATTAAGTTAAGAAAGTGTTTTTAATTATCTGAGCATTTCAGGGAGCTCATAAAACATTTAAGGACCTCACGGGGGTGGTGCTGAAGCCCTTTCAGAGTGAATTAGAGCTTTGACTTGTGGAGCTGACTGGGGGTCCTGGGGCCCACAGCTGCGGATTCCATTTGGCCCAGGGAATCTACTTGAGAAGTAAAGGAAAAGCTGCAGATCTTGTTCTTTGGGAGGGTGTGTCTGTGTCAAAACTGCAGAGGAAAGCCAGATGAAGTTTTCTGAGAAAAATTTAAAACAAAAACAAATAAAACACTCCAATTTTCTAGCCCCTCCTGCTGGGTGCTGAGGTTTGGAATGATAGCTGTGACTTACTGAGGAGTCTCTTGTGTGCTAAGCATTCTGTTTTTATGACCTCATACCATCCTTATAAAAGTTATTCCCCCATTTGATAGGCAAGAGAACAGTATGAAAGTTATCTCAGTAGAACAACTAGTGAAGCTACATCTCGGGAAGAGACCCAGTTCTGTCTGACCCAAGGCCCACATAGCTTATGCTGATGAGTGAGCTGTGCCTCACATTGTAATGCCATTCATTAATAACAATTACAGTTATAATAGAATTATTATGAAATAATAAATACCATCTTAGTGTTTCCAGTCAGCCAGGGATAATGCTCTGTGCTCTATAAGAGTTTATCTAATTTTAGCTCTCCTAACAACTCTTAGAAATTATTCTCCTGTATATTACAGATGAAGGAGCTGAGTCAGAGAGAGAGGTCAGGTCACCTCTAATGAGGCTGCCCAGCTGAGGCTGGATGTGGGTTTGTTGAAGGACTGTCCGAGTCTCCCGTCCACGCTCTCTCATTCTCACCTCACAGCCTCATTGCCTGAGCCTGTCTTGTCAGGTAACCACTCTGTATGTTGTCAGGTGGATGAATATTAGTTGCACGTGTGCAAGCACAGCATGTAACCCAGGCCTACGTGTCCTTCCCACTCTTTTTTTCCTCTCTTGTTCTTTGGTGTCTCCACTTAATTCAGCTGTCTCCAAATACGCCCTTGTGTTAATTGGATTAAGAAACCATGTTTAAATTATAAAACTGGAATAAAAATCATTTTCCAGTCGGGCACAGTGGCTCATGCCAGTAATCCCAGCACTTTGGAAGGCCGAGGCTGGTGGATCACCTGACATCAGGAATTCGAGGCCAGCCTGGCCAACATGATGAAACCCGGTCCCTACTAAAAATACAAAAAATATCCAGGCATGATTGTGGATGCCTGCAATCCCAGGTACTCAAGAGGGTGAGGCAGGAGATTGCTTGAACCCAGGAGGTGGAGGTTGCAGTAAGCTGAGATTGCACCACTGCTCTCCAGGCTGGGCAGCAAGAGCAAAACTCTGTCTAAAAAAAAACCCCAAAACAAAAACAAACAAAAAACATGTTTTTCTTGAAACCGCACTTTTCTATCTGGTATGACAGAAAGATTTGCTGGCACACTGATGCTGTTGGCCATGGGGTGTCCAGGTCCCAGCATCCTTAGTCCAACTCAATTTGTATACCCCGCTGTGCCACTCAAATCCCATCATATGCAAGCATCATATTGGTTAATTATCGAATCTATATGTCTTTACAAAATAGACACATGTACACATATGTTCATTGCGGCATTGTTTACAATAGCAAAGACCTGGAACCAGCCCAAATGCCCACCAGCGATAGACTAGACAAAGAAAATGTGACACATATACCCATGGAATGCTATGCAGCCATAAAAAAAGACAAGTTTGTGTCCTTTGTAGGGACATGGATGAATCTGGAAACCGTCATTCTCAGCAAACTAACAGAAGAACAGAAAACCAAACACTGCATGTTCTCACTCATAGGTGGGTGTTGAACAATGAGAACACATAGGCATGGGGAGGGGAACATCACGCACTGGGGTAGGTTGTGGGGTAGGGGGCTAGGGGATGGACAGAGGAAGGCAGGGAGACTGGCGAGGTAAAACACTGGAAGAAATGCCTGATGTAGGTGATGGGGGGATGGAGTAAACCATCATGGCATGTGTGTACCTATGCAACAACCCTGCGGGATGTGCACATGTGCCCCAGAGCTAAAAGTACAGTAAAAAATATATATGTCTGGTAGAATCTATTTTGTACCTACCAGACAGAAAAGAAAAACAATCTGTTGGTAAGAGTGTGGATATCAGGCTCTTGTGAGTGAGAATGTCATTCAAAACCCTCATGAAGGGTACTTTAGCAACATTTATTACAATTGCAAATACATAAGATTTAAACAAATGTTTATTTTCTTGGATTTTTCTTCTTGCTATACCTGCTTGCAATGAAATGTGTATTATTTAAAGTAAAAAAAAAAATAGAATGTACCTATCACTTTGGGAACAGTTTATACAATGGAATATTATACAACTTTAAAAACACATCAATTTATGTACTGAAGTAAAATGATCTCTAAGCTATACTGCTAAATAAAAAGAGGAAACAAGGTGCCAATCTGTGTGCATATTATGCTACCCTTTCTGTAAAGCCAGGAATAAGAGAAGGTATACATGAACAGGTAGTTGAATATGCTTTAAGTATCTCTTGAGGTATATGGAGGTAGGGATAGGGTATGGGGAGGAGAAATGGGTGGCTCCGGGCAGAGTGGGATGGATAATTTATTCTGTGTGGACGTTTAGACTTTGGATTTATGAATCCTGTGAATGTATTGCCTGTGCAGAAATTACATGAAAAATAAATGACAGCCAGAGGATGAAATTGCAGGGAGTGTGAAAAATCTTCCAGATTAAAGGCATAATGTGTGCAAAAAGGAGTGTGATATTTTCAGGGAACATGGAAACACTCAGGACTGAAGCAGAGAGAAGAAGGTGGCCAGAGCATCCCTTTTAGGGCTTTTTGACGATTTCTGGGTCATTATGTTGAAAGTAATTGAATGGTTCTGAGCAGGCAAGGGGTCCTTGGTCAGAGTTTGGAAGATTCTCTCTGGCTATGAAGAGCTGATTGTAGAGAGATCAGAAGCTGTTGCCTTTGTCTAGGTGGGAGCCCAGTCAAGACGCTGTTCCATCTGGGCTGAACTGGACATGATGATGTAGTGTTAAGATGTTCCAGAGAAATGTCTGGATGGCTGGATGGCAAACTGATTGGACTTAGGGAAGGACTGGCTAAAGAGCTGAAGGAGATGGACATGGTGAAATTTTTGTCCAGAGACTGATTTACCTAAATTATGGAAGACCCATAGAATGGAACACTATGCAGCTGTAAACATGAGGCATCAGTCTGTGTTTTGAAATGGAACCATCTCTAAGGAATATTGTTAAGTAAAATAAAGGAAGCAAGGTAAATTTCTGTGTATGTATTGTGCTACTTTTTGTATAAAACCAGGGAGAAGAAAATATATTTTATATCTTATATATATACATATATAATATCTTATACATATATAATATGTATGTATATGTTTACATAATATGTATATATAACCCACTGAGTGAGGTTCAAAGGCATTGGAAGAGACACTCAGCTGTCATGGTTTGTTTCATGAGTGACTGAACCTTGCTGAATCCTGAGCCCCACATTATATGTTGTTATCATTTGCATCTTACACTTGTTATATATACACATGTATACACACATAATATACATATATATTATACAGGTATATACATATATAATATGTATAAGATATATCTGCATATATATCATATACATATATGGTATCTTCTTTTATGTTATTTTATCATATTTTATCTTATTTTTATATAAGATAAAATTTTTTTTTTATATTCTTGATTATGCTTTAAAAGTTTCTTAAAATATATGGACAACAGGCAGGTGGGGCCATTTCCTGAGAGAGAGTAGGGACCAGGCTTGGGTAGGGAGAACTTTAGTTTAGTCTTAGGCATACTGAGTCTAAAATTCCCTTGGTACATCACAGGGGAGACAGTAACAAGATGACAGTGGTAGAATTCTGGAATTTAGAGAAGAAATATCACCTGGAGATCCACGGTAAGAAGACATGCATATGCAGATGGGAAATTGTGGGTGCGCACAGGATCAGAATTTCTTGGGACAAAAATAGTAATTACATTCTTTTCCCAGAGATGTGAAGACAGTCTAGTAATTTACAGGCCAGCACCATTTACAGAATAGGAACTTCTTGGATGTCTGTCTAATCAGTTACAGGAGAGCAGTCAGCAGCTCTCCTGTGGGTTACCTGCCCTCTTGTCATCTCTATTCTTCCCAGCTCACCTACCTAGTTGGTGGTGTTCCTCCCCACCCCTGGTTCCCTGAGTCTTTCTCAAGACTGCCCACATAGTATCTTACCATGGCAATATTATTTCTGCAGCTTAGAGGTGAGCTGGTGATACTTCCCTCCTTTTGGGTATTTCCCAGCCCAACAAGCAGCAATGTTCTCTGGGAATAATTGATATTATAGAAAACACAGGGCTGGGTGCCAGCTTCCCATTCTCTAAACATTTAACAATGATTCAACCTTTTCAGTTTCATCAAAGCCAAGCTTGGAAACTTCCTCACCCACCCACTGTTAACAAAGAGCAGGGTACCTGCGTTAGCATCCCTGCTTCTAGGGGTTTCCAGGGAATGGGTGGGACCTCTGGCTGGGTCACAGCAGTCAGGTGACCCCTGGGTGCCTTGGTGCTCACGCTGGCCTCAGGTTTGGCAAGTTGGGTGAACCCTTCCCCTTGCAGGGTGTCAGCTAGACCATGTTGGCTTAAGCATCTAGAGGTTGGCACACACTTCTTTGTTGTTGTTGTTGTTTAAGCTGTCAAGACGGGACATGGCTGTTTGCGACTGGGAAAAAGAAGCACAAGAGAGGCCAGATTGGGTGGCAGAAGCAAGGTGGGGAAATCTATCTAGTGTCGAGGCCACTAGAGAGGGTTAGTGAGAGAGAGAAAGGGAGGTAGGCAGAGGAATCTGGGGAGGCGAGACAGAGTAAGAAACAAAGAGAGTACAGAAGACAGACAAATAACACAACAGAAAGAGAAAGAGGAGACGGAGCGAGAGACAAAGGTAGAGTCAGAAGGAAGGAGGCAGAGAAATAAAGTCAGATATCAGAGATACACACATACATGCAAAGATAGCCACAAACACTAAGGCAGAAATTGGGAGAGCACAGCTAGCTCATCAGACTTAAGGTCACCGAATGAGGTCCAAAGGCATTGGAAGAGACACTCAGCTGTCATGGTTTGTTTCATGAGAGACTAAACCTTGTTGAATCCAGAGTCCCACATCATATGTTGTTGTCATCATTTGCAGTAACAGTATTGATAGCCGTCGTCATTATTGTCACTGAAATAGAATTTGCTTCTATCCAGAGCTTTACAGACTCTCTGAAGCCACTATCCAAGGTAGACTTGATCACTGCTTCTGAGAATTTAATAGCTCAGAAAATGATGCTCTGAGAAGTGAAGTCACTTTTAGAAAGTCACGCATCTTGTCAGGAACAGAGCCTCTGAGATCATTAACAATCTAACTTTGGGTATTAACATTCCACTTATCTTTCTTTCCTGTAACATGAATGTGTTTATTTAGAGGCAAAACAGACATAGAGGAAAATAAAATGACAGAGGTTTTATGTCACCCCATCCTTTTAAACACAAATATTCAGTTTGCAAACATTTTCAGCACCATCCTACATATGGAAAATGAATGCTGGAGAACAGTGAGGGCAGAGAAAGAAGTGAGATAGGAGGGGAGAGAGGAAAAATGTCTCAGGTGACATTAGCTTTGGGGGTGTTTACATGATGATCCTCTTGAGAGTGGTCAGGTCTAACACGCTGTCTGCATGCCATATGACAGAAGATGAGATCAGAGGTACACACCTGACCTGCAGCAGGACAATCAGGTTTCCTTTCATTGAGTATTTGAAATTTGGAATGAGAGATCTAGAGCCTGGAATTTGGAACTGGAGAGAATTTGGAATTTGGGGAGATATGCTAAATGTACATCTTTCCCAGAGGATTAAAGAACATATGGGCTCATGGCAAAGATGGAAACAACATAAAATATTGAAGTCCCGAGATTCAACTGTGACTCAAATCAGAACATCCTTGGATGACTCCTCTGTCACATGAGTCAATGTGTGCCTTATTTTTGGTTTATGTTGGTTTAAGTTTGGTTTTTGTCCTTTGCAACTAAAAAAATCTAGACACATGCACCTTTAATTACTTCTTTAATAGTTTAAATTAGTTCAATTTGTTTTTTACTACTCATATTCATGCTAGCTTTAATTTACGGAGTTTTCCTTCATAGACAGTAAGAAGCAAAGTTGACCCTAAAAATGTTCTTAATAGCCTCTGGGGATAATTTCTTGACTCATAGCAGTTTCTAAGTGACGTTCTGGGTATCACCAAAATATGAACCTAATTGATGGCAAGGTCTATTTCTTTGACTTTTTTTTCTTTAACTGAGTCATACCTAAAGCTCACTCAGCCTTAGCAAGAAATTCAAATGCAAAGTGGGTTTCTATGAAAAAGAAATTAGGTATTCTCTGAAGGGAAGCATCTTCTACTTGGTGGTTTATGGCAGTTAGCTATTGCTGCATAACAACCCCACACCCAGTGGTTTCAAGTGATAAGCATTTATTTAGCTTTGCACATGCAGATGGGTAGTCATTTCCACTGGGCTGAACTGGGCTTGGTAGAGCTCATCCATTTCTCTGTGGGTAGGTAGGTGTGGGTTGGTTAGGCAGATTTGCTGATCTTAATTGGACTCTTTTACGTGTTCTGGACTCCACTTCATGTGTCTTCTCATCCTTCAGTGGGCAAATCCAGGCTTATTCAGGCTCTTGCTGAAGACAAAGGAACAAGAGAGAGGAAATGGAAATGTTTCTTTAAGCTTCTGCTTGTATTGAGTTTGCTTCTTTCCTATACGTTGAAGCAAGTTATGCAGCCAAGCCGAGAGTTTATGTGGGTAGACACCATCGAAGGACAAAGATACGTGAGTGTCTTCTGTTGTCTTTGGTGAACAATATATAAAGTCTCAGAAGAGAACAGACTCCACTCGCTGTGTTGGCAAATACTAATTGCTGATACGGGACACTGAGAATCTAGAATGTTCCAAGGGGGTGGGAGGTTTTGGGTAATGGGGACGGAGAGTGAACCTTTCAGCCCATATTTATGAAGGAATTTGGAACTGCCTGCATTACTATTCTTTTGAAAGTATTTCACATAGAGAACTGTTCTTTCAGCCTTTTACAACTGACTCTAATCCTTTTCAGGGCCAGGATCCTTTTCTTGTCTTTTCAGGGCAGAAGATCCTCAAAGAACTTACAGTCAGGAAAGTTCAAGATCAAAAAGTAAGGACTGAGGTAGGAATAAGCACAATATGCTATGTGAGTCCAGAGGCGGGGCACTTAGCCCAGGCAGGCAAACCATTTAGAGAAATCTATTTTAAATTGATTGTTTTATTTGCTAGATTTTATATTGACATGTTTTGCTTTGTTCTCAGTGTGTTCTGGGACTGCAGCCTATTCATTTATTATTAAGAGAACGGTAATTATTTCCAGGAGCTCCTGAGAATACACTTTGCTTCCCCTTTGCCTGTTCTCTGCTGAATCCAGTATAACCTTCATATCTCTGAGGACATCTGTGGCAGGAGATGACAGCCCCCCATGTGCTGGTGGTACATGCCAAAGACCCTGCTCTGGAAGGAGGGCTTGCAGACCACTGCTTCTCAAACTTTAATGAAAATAGGGGTCCCCTGGGATCTTGCCAAAGTACAGAATGTGATTCAGAAGCTCTGGGATGAGGCCTGATATTTTTTTTTCTCTGATAAACTCCCAGGTGATGCTGATGCTGCTGGTCTGTGAACCATATTTTGAGTAGCAAAATCATAGACGATCAGCTGCACCTTCTTCATTGGTGAATATTGTAGCAGAGGTCACCAGAAGCTCACCTACATCTCATTTGTCTATCTTACTGGACTGTAGACTTGGTGGAGATAGTACTTGTTTCTTGCCTACAACTATATTCCCAGTGTCAGGCACATAAAGAAATCTCAACAAATATTTGCCAGATAGATTCTTCCTACCTCCTCCATTCCCTTGGAGATTTGCTTAATCCTAGTGTTCCTTCATCTTGATGCTCCAGGTGTATCTTGGACTTGTGTCTATCCCATGGGCTGCAGTATGGACCCCTCATCTAATTCAAGACAGCCCAGATGTCCAGAGATGGACCATGTGTCTTGCAACCCTCTCCTAGAATTGTATAAACCTCATCCTAATGCTTTTGCACCTGTCTGATGTGAGGTCTTCCTTCCATTGACAACTGGACTGCTCCCTATCTCATGCCCATGGTCCAGACCAGCTGGATGTTGATCCTAGAGTTCCTTACATCCTCTTGGACTCAGTGATTGACACTGCTGACCTGTTTTTATTATGGCTCTTCTGGCTTGGCTAATTTTTTCAACACTTCTTAACCACTTTCAGCTTCCTACTTAGATACTTCCTGCTTGGGAATCCCAGCAAAGCTGCATAATTGCAGCTGAGCTAGGCCCATGATGACATGAAGGACCAACACTGCATTATAAGATCATCACCTGTCTCTTAGCTGGAGTTCCCTCCCAGAAACTTCACATTCTCTCCTTATAATGCTTTTTTTTTTTGTAAAGCCAAAGGCAATTAGCCATTATGCAGTTTAGTCTCAGCTTCCTCAACTGCAAAATGGGAATGGTTGTACCTTCCTTGTGGTGTTTCAATTAAGATTAAATTGTAATAGAATAGAAATAAACTACCTGGCTCAGCATCTGACACATGGAAAAAAGCTTCATAAAGGATTATTGTGTTTATTCTTACTTCTAAGTGTGAATCCTAAAGTTCAGGGAAGGACTCCTGTTAATCCAGGCTGATATCTCTAAGAACTCTCAGAAGGTTGGATCCATTAGGAAACAAAGTATAAATAGCTAAAACATAAGGCTTACTCCCCTCAAAGTGGCCCCAGTGATGAGAGTAAGTGGACAATGAATCTTACCAAAAGGGCAGCTATCACGTTTCCACTCCTAAGACTTCCCTGGACTTCTTTCTCTTCTAGAATGCCTTTCCATTCTCCATCCTGCAGGTATAGCTTGTACATGTGTTTACCCATCCGATACTTGACTAGAACTGGTTTCATACTGGTGTTTCTATTTGGTAAGTAGTCTGCTTCATCTTGAATTTTATTCCTGTTGTCTGAGTTTTCCCATCATCGTAGAATATGGTAATTTCATTTATTTAGTTAGTCAACAAGTATTTAGTGACCAACTCCTATATGCCAGATACTAGCCTAGAAGAGGACACATTTAGGGATGCAGCTCTGAACAAGCCAGAGAAGAGTCATCTGTCCTTACAGAGCTTAAATGTATTTTACAAAAATGATACTAGATTTTTCACTTTGTCAGAAATCAAAATAGTGACAAGAATGAGTTCCAGTCTAGCAGAGATCCCAGAGGGAATGCATATGCAGTAGATATTTATTAACCGACTGACTGACCCAGTGAGTATATAGTTGTGAGAGATACAAGGAAAAGATCCAGGAGGAGAGATAGGGTGGATTCATCTGGAGCCATTACACAGTTCTTACTGGGAACCAGGTACTCACTAGACGATGTAATGACCATGCATTGACCATGTGCTAGGTACTATAACTGGAAAGACCAAAACTGTAGTTAATTTCTTGCCTTCATCAGGCTTAATATCCAGATAAACATTCTTCGTCAGCTTTCTCTGTATCCGAATGAGCTCAGAGCCTCTTACCACCTCATTTCAGATGCTGCAAGGGTCCATACTGATCACAAGTTTCATTGAACATATTTTAGAGTATGAGTACATTTTAGATGCCTCTCTGAAATGACTGGGTATACAAATGAAGAACTGACTATTCAAACTTTTAAAATCCTAAATCATAAAATCCATTTTTCCAACTTAGCAGATAAATGAACAACCAGCATAATTTCAACTTAACTTCAACTGACATAATGTTGCCTTTTCCATCTTGGCCTGTATTTAATTACATGAAATCAGCATTTCTCATCCTCAGCACTATTGACATTTGGGGATGGATAATTCTTTGTTGTCGGAGGCTGGCCTGTGCATTGCAGGATGTTCAGCAGCATCCTCAGTTCTACCTACTAGATGTCAATGGTATTTCCCCCACCCACTGTGACTACCAAAAATGTCTCCAGATATTATCAGACATCCCCTGGGGAACAGCTTGTCCCATTGCAGAGAAACATGTGTATCTGTGCTTTTCAATAATGAGAAGGTTTTTCTGAATTATACCTGATCTGATATTGAGTACTGGCTCTTCTACATGCACACTGTGTCATGTTGGACTGGTCTTTCTTGAGAGTCAGCTCCTCGTCTGAACAAAGTGGGTGATGAAGTCTACGAGCTGAAGATGTGTGAGTTGTAAAAGATGACATGTGTAAAGTACCTGAACAGTGGAGAGCTCGTCTTTCTCTTTAGACAGCAGAAGTGAACACTGCCCAAAATGCAGTGTGCTTGGAAAATGTGTGTGCTGCAGGTCTAGTGGCTATATTGCTGAGAAAGAACTAACCTCGAGGTAGCTCAGAAAGTCCCTGGTGGAGCATCAGTGATATGGAGCAACACTTAAAAGCACAAGCTTTGGAGGAACACAGACTGAATTTGACTCCTGGATTCTGCATCTTCCTGCAAAGATCTTGGGCAAAGTTGTATAACCTCTCTGCCTCATTTCCCTTATGCAACAAGTGACGATAATAACAGTACTCATTTCGTAGAGTTATGGTGCTGAGAGGATTAAATGAGATCATGAATGTGAAGCACTTAGCACCATGCCTGCGGTCCATAGTCAAGTTTACTTAATCACTATTAGTTGTTGTTGCTATTACTATCTCTGTTGTTTCACTCATGGGTATGTCCCTTGGGGGGACTTCAAAGCAGATAGTGGCCTCTTTCCAGGGGTTTCCTCTCCTGCCAGAGTAGCTCAGTCAACAGCTTCCCTAATGAGTTCAGGACTTCATCTGCAGGACCCTTTGTTTTCCTAGTGACTCTCTGTCAACATGGTTTCTTTCCTGCATCTACATTATACCAATTGCATATTTACCAGCCTGCGTGGTGCCCAAGACTATCAATTGCTACAATGGAGTAAATGATATTCATTGTTAAAACAGGGTAAATTCCTATTTCCTTTACACAATGGAAGAAGCCGTTCTAGGCTGTTAAGTAAATAACTATAAATAACACTATAGAATGCTTTACATATGCTTTATCATACTGAACTGCAACACTCTGAAGTAGCTGTTATGGCTGGGTAAATTTATATGTGTCTTTATACACTACCCAAAATACATATTTACACGTACTTAAAGTCCTACACTAAATAGTCTCTATAGCAACCAGAAAAACACAAAAGCCTTATTAAGCATGCTTTGTAGTATTTTTAGGAGTTTAATCATTAAGAGAAAGCTCATAGGCCATGTAGACACCAGGGAACATGAAGAAAGAAAGTCTTTATAGGAACAAAAGAATGAGGCTGGCTTTGAACCTGGTGGGAGAGAATTTTATTTTTTTAAACTAATAATCACCAAGGACCTTCTCTTTAGAAGGCATTGCTGTTTGGGGCACATCAGACACAATTTTGGAATTACAGTCTGGTTTCTCAACTGAGAAGGGAGATTCTTCAATTAACACATTCCAGCCAAAGATCACTTTCAAATTTTCGTCTTTACTCACAGTAAGAAAAGATTTCCTTGTCATTCAGAAATGAAGTAATACGTGATGTCTGTGTTGAAACTGAATCATACCACTCTTTGAAGGGAAATTCTAGAGGTTTCATTGGGGTGGAGCCATATCTCATCCTTTGATTATTCGATTTTTCCAAATAGTCTGTGGTATGCTGCAGTAATAATGTAACCTAGAAACACCAGTGACTCAACACTGCCAAAATTGCTTTCTTGTTCATATAATATGTCAATGCCAGTTGGCGAAGTTTCTGCTCCATGCAGTTCCTCAGGGACCCTAGAGAACCCCATCTTCTTGTGATATCACCACTTCAACACTTGCTTTAAGGTTTCTGAAGCAGGGAAGAGAGCATTGAATGGGTGGCTTGGTGGCCCAGAAGCGGTACAGCTCATTTCCCTTCACATCCCACTGGCCAAAACTCATGTCATATACTCCAGTCCGTCTTCAAAAAGGACAGGAAGGATAGGGGAGCATGTAGACTATTCAGGCAGCACTCAACATCTTTGGGACAAATATTACTTACACATCAGAACTGTGCCAGATGCTTTAAATTACTCCATTTTATATTTAAAACAACTTTGTAACATGAAATCTCTCCATTCACTGATGGAGAAATAGGCTTGAGAGTTTTTATTTATTTATTTTTTATTTTTATTTTTTATTAAGTTTTAAGTGAAATGCTTAATGTCACCCAAGAAGAGTAGGAAGGGTAAATTTGACATTGAGGTCGTATAAGGTGAACATAAGTTACTCTGTGACTTAGCAGTTTCACTCTTAGGTACTTTTTCAGAAACTCATGCACATATTCACCTAAAGACATGTTCATATTCATAGAATGCTCATAGAAGTCCTCTTTGTAATAGCCCTAAAGTGGAAACACTTCAATATCTACCAACAATGGAATAGATAAATTGATTGTGGTATATTAACCCAATGGAATACTATACAGTACTGAGAATGAATAAATTGTAGCTATATACAAACACGGATGCATCTCACAAATATTGAGTAAGAGTCCAGCCATAAAATAGTTCATGTCATATGATTCTACACTTTAAGTTTCAAAGGAAGCAAAATTAATGCAGGGTGATGGGGGTCAGGATAATTGCTACCTCGAGGCTTGGTAGAGACTAAGGTTACACGTGCAGAGCTCCTGTGTTTATTGTAATGTTCATTTATATGGGTGTGGTTGGTACAAAAGTAATTGCATTTTTGCCATTGAAAGTAATAGCAGTTACAAAAACCGTGATTACTTTTGCACCAACCTAATAGTTCTGTGGGTGTGTTCAGTTTGTGAAGACTCATTGAGCTGCACACTTACAATTTGGGATATTCCTTTATATATGTTAGACTTCAGTAAAAAGTCTACTTGAAAAAATGAACTTGCAAAAGCGTTAATTATAGACTCAGATCAAATGATTGCAGGGCCATTTTTCACCACATGACATTCATCTCTTCCCCAGTCAGAATGAAGCGAAATTCCTCCCCAGCTTTAACCAGTCCAGTTTTTTCCCACTTCATTAACACAATCCATCTATTAGGATGTTTTTGTAGAAACACAGTTCAGGTACAAATTTTCAGCAAATTTGAGAGAAATGTCAAAGTCAACTACCATTCACACTAATACTGATTTTGGTGAGATAGTTCTGTTTCCTGAAATCAGATGTAAACGGAGGTCTGCAGAAGATTCAGGGAAATACATGGAGTCCCCTTTCTCTTGAGGTTAGAGGAATGAATATGGTCAAGTTCAGAGAAGAGTGAATAAACCTACATTAAAACAAATCCCAAATCAAGACTCATAATATAGACTAGGGAGGGGAATGTTTCTATCCGTTTCATTTGGAGCCCTAATAAAACTGGAAAGTCATTCTTCCCCCTCCAGCAACAATGAATTACAGCTGAAAGATTAATCCCATTGGTTTTTTTTTTTCTCTGCCTTTTCCCTATCTGCTAACACACCCACCACCAAAACCAGCAATTTTGTATGGAGCTTTGACTGCCAGCATACAATACTGTCTTAAGGAAGGCATTAGTGATAATCCCTTAAGCTGTTGTATAAGCACCTCCTAGTTGGCAACAGAAGGCTAAACACAAAATTGCAAGATGAGCTTGAATTTAATTTTGCAGCTTTCATCTGTCATCATGTTATGGCAGTTTGGTGTTCTGGGCTTTAAGCAGCCACACGGCAGGAGAAGGGCTTCTACTCCTAATGGAAAGAGGTTCTCTCCCACCTGCCCCTATCTGGAAGCCATGCTTGTGAGATCATGGTTTTTAAAGACCTTCATCTTTGTCTTTAAAGATCTGTTGGATTCGTAATCAATTGCACTCTTTTTAGATCATACGTCCTTGTAAGACAGTGCAGTTCAATTCAACAAATAATTAATGAGTAGCCACTGTGTGCCAAGCACTAGGTATTTAGATAAACTCTGCCTGGCAGAAGAAACTATAGATACTATCAATTATTATGCATCATAATGACTGTTAATATAAAAGTTTACTTGGAAGGCCACAAAAGTTTATGGTTCTATATGAGCTGGGTTTTGATGGATGGATAAGAGATTTTCTGAAAATGCAGATGGAACCGAAAAATACGGGTGCACAGAAAACTGGAAAAAGAACAGAATGTGATGAGCAATGGGGATAAGAAGTCAATAGCAGCCATATCCTGATAGTCCTTATATATCATGCTATTATCATCATCAATATTATTGTTAAACTTTCTTCTCTTGTTGGCAAAGAATGGCTATTCAATAACCTTTCAAAGAAGAGTAAAATAAGATTTTATTTTAGAAAGAACATCTTGGCTACTAAAGAGTCTAATACTGATATGTGTATTTTAGAAAGGGGATGTCGGAAGTATAAGGAGAGCTGGAAGGAGACTGTTGCGGGAGGGCAGGTGTAAGACATCAGAGGCAGGGCCAGGTGCAGTATGGCTCACGCCTGCAATCCCAGCACTTTGGGAGGCTGAGGTGGGTGGACCACTTGAGGCCAGGAGTTCCAGATCAGCCTGGCCAACATGGGGAAACCCTGTCTCTACTAAAAATAAAAGATTAGCTGGGCATGGTAGCATGTTCTTGTGGTCCCAGCTACTCGGGAGGCTGAGACATGACAATTGCTTGAACCCAAGAGGTGGAGGTTGCAATGAGCTAATATCATGCTGCTGCACTTCAGCCTGGGTGACAGAGTGAGATTGTCTAAAAAAAAAAAAAAACAGGAAAAGAAAGAAAAGGAAAGAAAAAAAAAACCGGAAGCTGTTTCAGAACTCCTTCCTGGGGTGCCTTCTATGTATTCAGAAAGCATTCACTGATAAATTCTATTGAGATGTGGCTCAGACTACGAGAAGAGCTATATGAGCTGGATGAGGAGAAAAATGTTTTATTTGTACTAGACCAAGATGAGGAAGAGGGAGTAAAGAAGGGGGCAGGGAGTGGAGGATACCTGTGTAAAACATGATTTTTTCTTCTTTGAGCAGTAACCTCAAATCTTCAATCCAAGCCTATACATATCCTGTGGTTCAGAGAGTATACAGCAGTATTTGTTTTGTGGTGTGGCAGACCACAGCCAAAGCAGGCTGTAAGGACAGCAGGACACAGCGAGCTGTGGGAATGTGCAGAGAACTTTCTGAGGACTTTGGAGCCCAAGGTTGCTAGGGTTGGCTTCATGTCATGGGGCTGAGCAAGAGTGAGATGATAGTGAATTGGACAAAGGTTTGTCTTCTCAACAGCGTTGTATCACCCTAGGGGTAGCAAAATTTGGTTCTTAAGGGGCGATAACAAGTTTAGCTTTTAAGTACGTAAAGCACAGCTCTACACACAGTGCATAACCAGATATACAGTGTTTATCTGTGACATTAAAATTTCATTGGAAGAGATTAGAAAAAATGTGTTAAAAGGTATTTTAGGAAGATGATAATGTTAAGGTTGAGAATCACTGGAAAAAGGGAATGTTAGTGGAGATAAATAAAAAGTGGATTGGAGAGACTTTTTAAAAAAGGAGAGAGAGAAAGAGGAAGAAGATTCAGATGTCAGGGATACTTCTAAGGTTCTGGTTTAGAGTTTTGGGGACATTAATTGAGATTTAGACTGAAGAGCAGATTTGAGGTGAGTGGGTTGTAGATTATTCAAATTAATTTGTGATCAACATAAGATGGTTACCTTCATTAAAAATAATAATAAATCAAATTATTAATAATGATGAATAATGGTATCTAATATAATCTGTATTTAAACTGAAAATCTCTCACATGCTGGACTGTGCTACATCAGTTACCTAGAGACCGAAATGTGTCTTACTTTATTCTGTGAATATCTTTTGTGTCATGGACACAATCTGCCGCTTACATTATTTCATTAGCCTCAAAACTGCAGAAGAAGATGACATGGTAATGATTCCCTTGGTTTCTCAAGCCCGCTGTCAAGTGTGGGATTGATATGATCCCTAAGGCAGAGGGTAGATGCTTTCTGGGCACCTCTTATTTTCTCTGCAGCCCTCGGATGTGTGAGCCCAGGAACAGCATAACTTACCTTTTTCTTGTACATTTAACTGACATCCCAACTGCTTCAGCTACCTATACAGTTTCTGCAGTGAAATCCAAGACCACATTGCCTTCCAGGGACTACGATCTTCATCATTTGTTAGTCCCACTGGTGATCTGGTGGGAGTTTATTACGGTTCAGGAATGTGGTACAAAAGGTAGGGAAGGGAGCACTCAAAGGGGACTGAGAACCATTCTTTAACACGAAGAGATAGGAAAGGTCACGGTTGTGTAGAAGATGAATAGATGCATAGAAGGAGAAGGGAATTCATCCTCTACTGCATTTGGGAAATTGGCCAGGACCTGATGTTTTAGTCAGGAGTTTCAGATTGAGGAGCACCAGTGCAGTC
The DNA here is from genome assembly GCA_963573385.1 of Cacajao melanocephalus. Lineage (NCBI taxonomy): Eukaryota > Metazoa > Chordata > Mammalia > Primates > Pitheciidae > Cacajao > Cacajao melanocephalus. Next base: position 126,651 of record CAUYLG010026991.1, read on the forward strand.
AGTGGAAATCCGGATTACTGATCCTAGAAGGGACTTGGCTGCCCAACCCTAAGGGAATTAAAGATGTGTTGAAGCCAGGAAAAAACCTCAATGGGAGGACTCCCCAAGTGTATAAACACACTTAGAAGGTCATGCAAACAGTCAGGATTTTGGCAGGGCAGGAAGAAAACTGTTTGATAGCATCATTAGCCAGTGAATATGAGATTGTGGCTTCTTGTTAATTAAATGCATGACTCTAGCTCACTGGCACTGAGATGCCAGAGTTCCTGATGCATATTTTAGATAGTCCTGAGAATGCTGAGAAACGGTGGCAAGATGAGACAGTCAGTTGAAACAGCAATACTTTGTGGAACTTATGGAAATTTGAACTTGTACAAATATAATGGGGACCCACCTGACTTCCTTGATGGTTTTCAGTTGTCCTCAGCATCCGAGAGAGGCAGGGAAGAAGGGGAGGGCAATAAAATGTCAAAGGCTGATGAAAACATCTCCAGAACAAAAGACTTTCCTCCAGTCACTAAATCCTTTTTTCAGCATTTCCTTCCCATACCGACCCCATGCTCTGCTCTGCTAGGGCTTTCTCATCACTTCTAAATAGAAGCAGAATTCATTTTCTACCACAGAGACTTGCAGAGGTTAAGTGGAGTCACACACACCAAATGGCCAGCACAGGGTCTGTGCACGATCAGCCAAAGATCCCGGTTTCCTTTCTTTTCTCTCATTTATGTACGTTAACTCTAATCTTCATCCTCTTCTTCCTCCTCCTTCTCTTCCTTCTTTTCACCTTTTAAGGGACAATCAAGGCGTTTCAAACTATTCAGGGTAGTTGTGAAGGGAGCCTTTTCTCTGTGTACCTTATTCACTCATTTCTTTATTCAGCATGTTTTTACTACACACCTATTTTGTTCTAGGCACTGTGCATGGCTCCGGGCATGCCCTGGTGAACAGAGAGGTTGTACTTTCTGCCCTTGCGAAGCTTCTGATCCAGAGGGAGAAGTAGGCAAGTAAATTTAAAGAAATGCCAATGAATGCTGCAAGTGAGATTAAATAGTCTTCTACATGAGCCAATAAGGGAGTAGCCACCAAGCTGTGAAGAATATCACGTCCTGGAGATAATGGCCTCTAGGTTAAAGGATAAACAGTTCATTGAAGGCATGTTGAATATCCTTCATGTACCAGGCATGGTGCTAGGCTTTGGAAATATAAAGATGAATATATTATAGTCTTAATGCTCATATAGAGGGTAGGTTTTCTGTTTTGTTTTGTTTTCTTTTTCGAGACAAGATTTCACTCTGTCACCCAAGCTGTAATGCAGTGGTGCAATCCCAGCTCACTGCAGCCTCCACCTCCTGGGCTCAAGCAATCCTCCCACCTCAGCCTCCTGAGTAGCTGGGACCACAGGCATGCACTACTACGCCTGGCTAATTTTTTTGTTTGTTTGTTTTTTGTAGAGACAAGGTTTTACCATGTTGCCCAGGCTAGTCTTGAACTCCTGAGCACAAACGAGCTGCCTGCCTCAGCCTACCAAAGTGCTGGGATTACCATGTCCAGCAGAGAGTAGTTTTGACAAGCAGAAAATAGAATGGGTTATTTCAGTAGATTGATTAATTTCAGTAGGGTGTTTTTGAACCAGCTTGGTCGAGATGACATCTGAGTTAATTCTGGACAAATGAGTAGCAGTTAGGGAAAAAAGGATGGAGGGAGAAAATAAAGGGTGTTCTAACAGAAAAGCATAAGCAAGGCATAGAGTCTTGAAAAAGTGAATCTATTCTATTCTTTGAGAAGATTCAAAAAAAAAAAAAAAGCAAAAGTGAATCTATGATGGATGCTCTGTATTTAGTGTCATTGGCATACATAGCTTGAAGCTGGGGGCAACAGAATCTGGAAAACCCTCAATGTGGCAATTACAGCGAGCTATGGTCATTTTGGTGAATCACTGATTAGTGGTGGCGACTGGATCTTTCTGTGCTTGATAAGGATCACCCTAATACCAGTGTGGAGAGAGCATGGAATTTGAAATCCAAATTAGCATGACCACTATACCAGTGGTACCTACAAGCCTTGTGCTTTCCTCCCTTTATCCCTCTGTCTTCTGGGGCCATTAGAAACATGAAATCTAAACCCAGAGAAGGACCACTTGGAAGAGACAACCTGTTATCTTGCATTTCCCCTCTAGACACACAGCCTTGGTGTGGATTTATACAGCTGCATTTAGAACTGACGATAGAATCGTTGTTGTTTTTTTTTTTTTAGCCCCCCCATGACACAAACCAAGAAAAAAAAAATCATAATAAAATTTTACAAGTTAGCTGCCACCAAGAATAAACAAGAGAGCACTATAAGAAATGAATCAGAGGCTCTAACTGAATCTTCTCTCAGGACAATAACTCTAATGCAAAGCCAGGGTCTGAGGAGGTCGCTATAGAAAACTCTCCTGGGGCATTTCTGAGGAGAAAGGAAATATTCTCCACCTGTCATCTTCACTTCATGTCCTAATATGTCTGTCGATGTGCAGAGAAAACATCTGTGGCCTCTGCTCTGAATCAAGGTTTGGCTAACCAGGGCCATTAAGGTGTCCCCAAGGATCACAGAATTAACCCTCCGTGAACACTGGGAAGCTGCTGCTACTAAACCACCCGAGGAAAGCTGCCTGATTCTAATTGTGGCTGAGCCAAAGTGTCACTTGCCATTAGGTTCAATTGGCAATATATTTTTTTCTTTTTAAATTACAAGATTACCTTTAAATTGTGTATAGAAGCTTATGACTGCTGTCTATCGGAGGTAATCGAGAGTGATTTCATTTTACCCAGGGACGGTCTGCCTCTTCTGGAGTCTTTGTTCATTAAGCCTCTGTCTCTCTCAGGTTCCATTTAAGTATCTGTGAGAAATACACTCTGTAGCAGACATTGCATGTTTGCTTTTAGAGTTACCTCCTTTGTTGGTGGATGATTCTTTGGAGCTGGATTCTCCTGGAGCCTCTCACATGTAGAAGACGAATGTGCATTCAGCTCATCCTCCATGCGGTCTCTTGGATACAGATGACAGAATTGAGCTGACCCCATGACCTTTCCAAAAAATCACTTGAAAAAAAAATCTAAATTTCCAGTCATCTTTTGTTGTTTTCAATTGAAGCAACTTTAGTATAACTCTTATAGACCAAGTCACAACCTTACTTATCCATTATTCATTCATTCATGCATTTATTAATTCATTTTACATACTTATTATATGTCTCCTGAATGCCAGACATTAAGCCTGGCATTAGGTACAAAGGTGTATTGGGAGCTTATAAGGTACTGGTAAATAGGCAAAATTTAACAGGTGATTCTGTCACATTGTGATAAGGCTATGATGTGGAGAGAGCAGGAGGTCCAGTCTAGGGACACTGGCTACAGTCTTGAGGCCACAGGTAAGTCTTCTCAGAGAGTTTTACATCTGAGCAGAGACCTGACGGTTGAGGGGAGTATCACCGGTTGAAGAGCTTGTGCAAGGATCTAGAGGTGACAGAGAAGTTTAGGGAGACTGAGAATACAAAGTGGGTATGCATGTGTGAAGAAAGCAGAGTGGTGATCAGTTTGTCCAGGAAGCATGGAGATGGAGAAAGATGGCCCATATCTCAAAAGCTTTGCGAGCCCTATAAATGAGTGAAGACTTTATCCTGAGGCCTGAAGAGAAAAGAGGAGAGATATGATCAGATACACATTTTGGAAAGGTTGCTGTGGACACTTTACTCATACTGGGTGACTGGTCTTCTGGGGATCTGATATATTTGCAAGCCTGACTCAGATAAAATAAACCTTCTCAGGAACGACCTCTAACAAGCTGCATCTTTTAATTTTAAACGTTTCCTCCAAGAACACTGTCCATGCTCTGTTTATTCCAATTCTGCAAGTACTGAAATGGGGTCACAGTAAGAACACATCTAAAGAGGATCATAGCCAAGAGTTGAAGGCATGACAGCAGCATTATTACCCATGGCCCTAGACCCTAGCCAGAGGTCACTGGTAAGCAGAGGAAGCTGTAGACTTTGTTGCCACAAAACATAATCTAAATGGCTGCAGTTTTGTCAAGTCCTTTTGCTTTACTGAGAGAAAAAGTTTAAACACTCGAGCTATGGGTTGTAACATTTCTGACATCAGCCAGAGTCATGTTAGAGAGATGACTAGAGACTGGGAGTCTCTTAAGATGTGGGTTTGAAGTCCATTTCTGTCACTTAATAACTTGGACAACTTACAAGACTTTGTATTCTCATCTTTTTCCCCATCTAAATGTTAGCATAACTTCTATTTCAAAGATGTTGTGGAAATTAAATGGCATATGCGTAGCATATTGTAGATATTTATTGAATGAATAGAAATGAGATATTAGAGAAACCTTGGACTCTATTTCTAGACTTCAGTCTTCTCATCTGTACATTGAACAGGTTGGGTTAGAGTCTTTCAAATTCTCTCCAGCTCAAATATTCTGGTTTCTCAATAGTCTATAGTCTATTTGGGACATCAAATATATGAAAATTTGGTTTGGTACCTGGTAAAGTTCAAGGACAAGATATAAAAAAATATTTCTGATAGAAAAAAATCCTAGTTACTCTCTGGTACCACTAAAATTGCTCTTATTCCCAAAGCCAGGTGATTAGAAGAATGCTTATTTGCTGCTGCTGTTGACTTTATTTGACTTCCTAGTGAAGACTTGGTCTCATAGGATGAGACTGACAGCAAATTTCCTGTAAGACCACTTTGCCCTGTAGAAAAAAATAATTGATTTATCCTTTTATGTTATCTCATGAAGTACTATTGATGTTCATGCTAAAAACTCTGTGTTTCTTCCTAAGGACTCAAAAGAAGACGATTCTGAGCATAGAAAATCTGATATTGACTGATGGAGTGTTTCAGATGTTTGCTGACATCTGAAAGGTGATTTGATTTAGAATTTAAGCACCTCTGAGAGTTATGCCCTCTGTATAGTGCCTTTGATGTGTACACATTTCTTCCTTGCTGTATTTAAAGAATTCATTCTCTCTTAGTAGGTAGATATTGCCATTACTCAGAATTTAGTGCACCTGCTGATTGACCTTTATTTACTGTGAAGATGTAGCTAAAAATAGACGTGTTCTAAAGATATGAGAATACAAAGTTTGGGGACTAGATAGTTCATCTGTTTAAGAATGACTAAAATATACCTCAATCACAATGTAAACATCTCTTTGCCATAACTATTATCTTCTATATTTCTGGGGCTGGGTGTCTGTTGTTTTATACATTATCTGTACTTTTTTTTCTTTTTTGGTACTTCAGAGAAGGCAGATTGTAATGTTGATCACATAGGACCATCTGGAGGCCTATCTTAAAACATAACCCTCAAACTTGAGGAAGCATAGCTGCAAAATAGCTACTCAGGAGAGCAAAAATCTCAGCTTCAACCTCATTTTCTCTGGGAGTCTAAGATGACCCCTTTGAAAATTGCTTCCCTGGTATGCAGTCCCATGGCATACACTGTATTATAATCACTTCTTTGATGCCCATCTCTTAGCACAGGCTTTACTTTCCCAGGGGACAGGAACTCTAGCTTGTTCGCCTCTACTTTCCATTGTCTAATACATAGTAGGTGCACAAAATGATTATCCACTTAAGGATAACTATCGATTCATTTTGCATTTTAATCATCCTCTCACTCACTAGATTGCAAGTTCCATGAAATAGAGACTTTATAGTTTTAGAATACTTTGTTAGAAGCGTGCTGGTTATCAGTTCTTTCACAGTAGTTAGTGAATGAATGAATAAATGAATACACATTAACAAAAACAACCAATTTAAGAAGGCAGGAGGTGATCGGACTGATTACTTAATACTTAGGCACTTAGACTCTGCTACCCAGAAAAAATCAATTACGCTAAAACTGGCTGTTTAAATCAGGCCATGCAGCAGTGTGCCTTGGCTGGCACCTGTATTCCCAGCTACTCAGGAGGCTGAGGAGAGAGAATACCTTAAGCCCAGGAGTTCAAGACCAGCCAGAGCAACACAGCCATATCCTGATTGTAACAAAACAAAGCAAACAAAAACAAAAACATGCTAGGTATGGTGGTGCCTGCCTGAGGCCCAGCTACTCAGAAGGCTGAGGCAGGAGGATTTCTTGAGCCCAGGAGTTTAAGTCCAGCCTGGGCAAGATAGTGAGACCCATGTCTCAATAAATAATAAATTAGTCCATCCACCTCTTTATTCTGAATCATCAATATTAGTCTATTTACCTCTTTTTTTTTTTTTTTCTTTAATTTGAGACAGAGTCTCTCTCTGTCATCCAGGCTGGAGTGCAATGGCTCCATTAGGCTCACTGCAATCTCTGCCTCTAGGGGTCAAGTGGTTCTTCAGCCTCAGCTGCTGGATTAGCTGGGATTACAGTCACCTGCCGCCATGCCTGGCTAATTTTTGTATTTTTAGTAGAGATGGGGTTTCACCGTGTTGGCCAGGCTGGTCTTGAACTCCCAACTTCAGGTGATCTGCCCACCTCAGCCTCCCAAAGTGCTTGGATTACAGGCATGAGCCACCATGTCCAGCCTAGTCTATCTACCTCTTTATTCTGATTCATCAATCCACTTTGTCTGTATACAGATATTTTAAGAATTCTGGCACTAAAATAATTTCTCTATCTGTTTTTCTTTTCAAACAAAGTAGCAATATTGAAGTATAATTGACATAAACTGCATAGATTTGAAATGTACCATTTGATATGTTTTGATATGTGTATACCATGGGGAAATCATCACACAATCAAGATAATGAACATCTCCGTTACTCTAAATGTTGCCTGTGTCCTTTGCAGCCACTCCTTCCCACTAGACCACCACTGACCTGCTTTCTGTCACTATTTATTAGTTTGCATTTCCTAGAATTTTTATATAAGTGGGAGTATACAGTATGTACTCACGTTTGTTTGGCTTCTTTCACTCACCCTCATTGTTTTGAGATTAATCCATGTTGTAGTGTGTATCAAGAGTTTATTCTTGCTTTGTTTGAGAAATATCTAATTGTATGAATATAGCTGTTTGTTTAACCATTTACCTGTTGATGGATATTTGGGTATCCATTCCAGTTTGGGGCTATTACAAATCAGACTTCTACAGACATTCATGTAAAAGACTTTGTATGGACAAATATTTTCATTTCTCTTGGGCAAATATCTAGGAAAGTAATTGTTGGACCATAGGGTAGTTAGATGTTTAACTTTTTAAGAGACCACTAAGCTGCTTTCCAAAGTAGTCGTACCATTGTACATTTCCACCAGCAGTGTGTGGGACTCCTAGCTTTTTCACAACTTTTCCAACACTTGATGTGATCAGTCATCTTAGTTTTAGTCAAGCGAACAGGTATGTAGAGGTATCTTCTTGTAGTTTTAATTGTCATTTCCTCAATGACTAATGATGTTGGGTACCTTCTGTGTGCTTATTTCCCACCCATGTATCTTTTTATTCATTGGGTTTTGTTATTATTGAGTTATAAGAGTTCTTTATATATTTTGGATACAAGTTTTTTTTTTCTTTCTAGCATATGGTTTATCTTTTCTCTCAGATTGTAGCTTGTCTTTTCATTCTCCTAAAAATGTCTTTTGATGAGTAGACATTTAAAATTTTTATGAAGTCCTTTTTATCAGTTTGTTTATTTCTGGATACTTTTGGAGGAATGTGTAAGAAATCTTTGCATAACCCAATGTCAAAACAGTTTTCTCCTAGAAGTTTTTTAGTTTTAGCTTTTAGTTCAGGGCTATATGTCTCTCCCCCTCTCTAAGACTTCACTGGAAGTCACAGCCAATGTGATAAGACAAATGAAATAAATGAAATATAAAAAATTTAATAAATCCAGGGCTATATTGTTCAAGGTATAAAGTTAATATTTTCAGATATGGATATTCCATTGTTCCAGCACCATTTATTATAAAGCCTGTCTTTCACCCAGTTACTGCCTTTGCACGTTGTAAAAAATCAGTTGCTTGTATCTTGATTATTGGAGTTTTATTGTAAGTCTTAAAATCTGGGAGTGTTCGCTTTCCAGACTTATTCTTTTAAAAAGTTCTATTGGCTAATTTAGCTCCTTTGCATTAGAATAAGATTGTTTAATCTCTATTAAAGAAACCACACTGGGATTTTGATTTGGGAGAATTGACATCTTAATCGTATTGAGGCTTCTGACCCATGAACACAATATGGTGTATCTTTCCATTTATTTAGGTCTTTAATTTGTCCAGTGATGTTTTATACATGTCAGGGTACATGTCTTTTACATCTTTGTCAGATTTATTCCTACGCATTTTATAATTTTTAATTATATTTTTAAAATTTCAATTTTCAGAGTTATTTTTCCCTGGCTTTATTAATGTCTAATTGACAAATAAAATTACATGTATTTATAGTAATGTTTGGATATATGTATGCATTGTGAACTGATTAAATCAGCTAATTCACATGTCCATCACCTCACTTCCTTATTTTTGGTGGTGAGAAAATTGAAAATTGACTTTCTTAGCAATTTTAAGTATACAGTATGTTATTATTAACTATAGTAGCTATGTTGTACAATAGATCTTTAGCAGTTATTCCTGATGTCGAACTGATACTGTGTACACTTTAACCAACATCTCTTCATCCTCCCACCTTTAGCCCCCAATCCCAGGCAACCATCATTCTCCTATTCTCTGCTTCTATGAATTTGACTTCTTAAGATTCCATATATAGGTGAGATCATGCAGCATTTGTCTTTCGTGCCTGGCTTATTTCACTAAGCATTATATCTTCCAGGTTCATCCATGTTGTTGCAAATTACAGGATTTTCTTTTTCTTTTTCTTTTTTCTTTTTTTAGGTTGGATAATATTCTGTTGTACATATATACCATATTTTCTTCATTCATCAGTTGACAGACATTTATGTTAATTCTATATCATGACTATTGTGAATAATGCTGCTGTAAACATGGGAATACAGACATCTCTTTGAGAAACTGATTTCATGTCTTTTGGATATATATCCAGAGTGGAATATGGGATTGCCGGATCATGGGGTAATTCTATTTTAATTTGAATTAGTAACATGTAATGTATGAAGAATCTCCATACTGTTTTTCATGATGGCTGCTCTAATGAACATTTTCACGAATAGCATACAGGGTTTTCATTTTCTCCACGTCCTCACCAACACTTATTTTTTTGTCTTTTTGATAACAGCTATTCCTTTTGATAATAGTTATTCTATTCTTTCTGAGAAGAGCTACATTTTGTCTTTTTGATAATAGTGATTTTCCTGATGATAAGCCATAATGAGCATATTTTAATATACCTGTTGAACATTTGCATCTCATTTTTTGGTAAATGTCTATTCAGATCCTTTGCATCTTTTTTAAAATTGAGTTGATTTCTTACTATTGAGTTGTTTGACTTCCTTATGAATTTTGAATATTATCCCCTTATCAGGTATACCGTTTACAAATATTTTCTCTCATTCTGTTGGTTTTCTGTTCACTTAGTTGATTGTTGCCTTTGCTTTGCAGAAGCTGTGTAGTTGATATAATCCTATTTGTCTGTTTTTACTTACATTGCCTGTGCTTTTGGGGTAAAAAAAAATTGCCCAAACCAATATTAAGAAGGCTTTTACCTATGTTTTCTTCTAAAAGTTTTACAGCTTAAGTCTTAAGTGTTTTTAATTCATTTTGAATTGGATTTTGTATATGGCGCAAAATAAGTGTCAAATTTCATTCTTCTGCATGTTGATATATTTTCCCAACACTATTTATTAAAGAGACTGTCCTTTCCCCATTGTATATTCTTGGGAACTTTGTCAAAGACCAATTAACTGTAAATATGTGGATTTATTTTTGGGCTTTCTATTTTGTTCCATTGCTCTACATATCTGTTTTTATAGCAGTATCATACTGTTTTGATTAGTATAACTTTTCATTATATTTTGAAATCAAGGATTGCATTGAAGTTGTGGATTGCTTTAGGGCACCTCAGCAATATTAATTCTTCAAATCCATGAACATAGGATATTCTTCCACTTATTTGTGTCTTCTTCAGTTTCTTTCATCAGTATTTTATAGGTTTTAGCATATAGATCTTTCACCTCCTTGATTAAATTTATCTCTAAATATTCTATTTTTGATTCTATCATAAATGGTATTTTCTTGATTTGTTTTTCAGATAATTCATTGCTAGAAATGATCATTTTTGTAGGTTAAATTTATATCCTGCAACTTTATCAAATTTGTTTATTAGTTCCAACATTTGTTGGTGGAGTCTTTATAACCATGTTGTGTGCAAATAATAGCAATTTCACTTCTTCCTGTCCAATTTGGATGTGCTTTTATTTCTTTTTCTTGCCTAAGTGCTCTGGCTAAGACTTCCAACAATATATTGAATAGATATTGGGAGAGTAGGCATCTTTGTTTCTGATCTTAGAAGAAAAACTCTCAGCTTTTCCTCCAACAAGTCTGATGTCAGCTGTGGGCTTATTGTATATGGCCTTTATTGTGTTGAAGGTATGTTCCTTCTATAATTAATCTGTTGAGAATTTTTGTATATCAATCAGTCATTTAACATTATGGCAAGAAATATATACAGTGTCCCATGGTAAACTGCAGTGTTTCAAAATGATAGAAGATAATAAATGTATAATTCAATTGTGGTGGAGGGAACAAATCACAATTTCCTCATCTCTTAGTGCGGAAGACAAACTTGATCTACAGTAAAACTTCAACGCCACATGCTAAGTTAGAAGTGAAAAAAAAAAACACTTTACACCTATTATTTTTTTTTTCATTAAATACATGTATGCCACGTATAGCTGCTTCACAAAAAGGTTAAAGTAATTAAAAAGGGGAAAATGAGGCCATTATTTTTTCACAGATCTCATTGGCAGGTTAACATGGCTCAATATATTTACTGTGTATACTTACTTTAAATATGTATCGTTTAAAATTGTGTAATAATTACCATAAAAGCTTCAACCCATCTTCCCATACATCCACTAGCAATAATATCTAAGATGATTAGTAATCAACACAGAAAGTTGAGATGAGAGATAAGAGGAAGAGTTTTTTTTGTTGTTTTGTTTTCCTTTTTTGCTTCTGCTGTAAAAATAGGCTTCTGAGGACTGTGAATTACTATCGTTAAAATAATGATGATGGAGATTCCATGTACTGAAAAACATTTCTGGGAAGAAAAAAAAATAGCACAGGAAATGAATCAACAAAGGAGAAACACAAAGAAAACCTAGGACATTTCCCTTTTTGTTTCAAACTGGAAAATCCTAACTCCTTGAAGGAATATAATGATACTCTGACTCAAGAGAGAAGCTAAAAAAGCACAAGTCATAAAGATCAAGTTCAAAACACTTATGAGAATGGCAAACATTTGTAAGCCTCTCTAACTCTAGAAAACTAGCTAGTGATGATGCAGAAGTGACTCTCTCATTCGTGAAGACAGAGGTGAGTCTGTTTACAAAACCCCCTCTGCTGTCAACTTGGCATCCTCCTGGCAACTGTCCCAATCAGTAAGACATTGCAGTCACAGGAGGAACTTTCTTTTTTCCTATGTTTAAACAGTTCTAATGCCTCCAACATATTTAGGATACCTAAGTCCAAACAAGAGCTTAAGCAGAATTATAAACTTTTAAAATCTTGACAACATTTTTGTGGGCCTTGAAGATGATCAAAAGTGCTAGTTTAGCTACCTTCCAAAGACCTTTATTTCCCTTTACCTTCATTATGCAAATTTCCCTTTCATTCTGTTCTTACACACTGCTAGCCCAGCTTCCCCAAAAAAGGAAAAGGAAAAAAAAGTATGAAAAGAAAGGAACAAAAAAAAATAAATAAATAAAAAAGGAAGCAAATAAAAGGAACAAAGACACAGGATAAAGAAGAGAGATCACAGATTTAAGAAAAAAAAATTCAATTCAGCAAATTCGCCAAAACAATGTGAATATATCCTAAAGTGATTAAACTCAGAATGATGTGCATTTTTCCAGTTTACACAGTTTGACCAAAACAGCATGGCTTTATGTGGTAGCAAACCAACTGATTCTTGCTTCTATTTTTATAAGTGATTTTGCCCACATATCAACCCACTTTAATTGTTAAACAGAAAAACTTTCAATAAAAAATCATTCATTTTAACCAGGATCACACCAGAAAACTGAAGATATATATTTTTTACCTTTTTCTTAAATAAAAACAAAAACAAAAACAAATAAGCCAAAACAGATTAACAACAAAGAGTTCTAAAAAATTTACATTTCTCTTACAAACTCATTCAGAGAACAATAGTTCTTAAGTCTGTTAAATCTTGGCATTAACAGAGAAACTTGATGAAGAGTTGTACTTGGAATATTGTGAAAAAAAAATTTTTTTTGTCTAATCTCCCCCTGTTGTTTTGCCCACAGTAATTTAAGTTTGCATGGAACATCCCCATAGTTGACGTGTAAACTTTGTATAGGAAGGAATATATGATAAGATGATGCATCACATATGCATTACATGTAGGACCTTCACAACTTCACACACTCAGAAACATGCATGAAGAGGAGGAGAGGATGGTCCAGGGTCACCATCCAGGTTCTTTGAGAACAGAGAATGCAGAAGTGGCACTGTTGATATTTAGTTGGTGGGTACTGTTGGTGATCCCGAGCGATGAAAATGAACGTTCTGCCACTTTCTATCCCGGCGGTGCCACACACGAGTCTCTTCTGACTGCATTGTCTTTGGCATTTCACTGCCATCCATGTACTGTGTGAGCCTAATATATGCTGTGCAGGCAGTATTGTCCCCTACCAGATGTACATGAAGGTTTAGAATAATGGTTGGATTGGTTTATTGCTTGGGGGCAAAGCATTTTCAAAGTAGAATTGGTGAAAATCTATCCTTTCTGCTAACTTACCCAAAGCTTCAGGTTCAAAAGTGGTAAGGCCTGGGTCATAGATTTTTCTGTAGGCTTCAAAGGCTCCTTTGTTGATATCTTTGATCAGTTGTTCAGTGACTTTGGTAATCTCTTGCTTTCGAGCTTTCACATCTTCATCCTCAATTGTTGTATTTGAACTCTCAGTTGACTACTCCATCTGGTTTCTTCAACAAACTCTTGGCTACTGAGAAATTCCTTGTAGCCACCACAGTTGTCAAGATGGGATCCTTTGTATTCTTCTAGCATTAAATTTCTTAAAGCAGTCTGTAGTCTCCTGCCTGTGCATCATGGAAGCAACAGTAGAACTCTGACAGATCCATGGGTGTTTGAGTGCCTCTGAGGCTGTGATACGTTTGGCAGGGTTGATAGTAAGCATTTTATTGATGAGGTCTTTGGCTTTAGGAGTCACCATATCTCATTCCGGTGATGGAAAATCATAAGCTCCAGCCTTGACCTGCTGATAGAGTCTGTGTTGATAAAAAAATTATTGCTTCCTCTTGCTTTCACCATGTGTAATGCCTGTTTCCGCTTTCCTTCCTGCCATGAATAAAAGCCCCCCGAGGTCTCCCCAGAAGCAAATGCTGTCCTACTTCTTGTGCCAAAGTTATTGGAGGTGAACTATTTGAAGACATAGTGGCAAGAAAATACTACAGTGAAGCTGTATTTTCATCCCAGCAGGATGGATACCTCACCAGTAGAATATAGAGAATGACACCACATGCCCACATATCCACTGGTTTTCTATAAGGATCTTTACGTTAAACTTCTGGAGAAGGATATCCAGGTGTGCCAGCCAAACCAAACCATGCCTGCTGGTCACCTTGAACTTCTGTGGCTAAGCCAAAGTCTGCCAGTTTCATAGCTACTCCCTTGGATTTGCTAGCTAAAAGCAAATTCTCAGGCTTCAGGTCCCAGTGGACCACGCCCATCTGATGGCAGTGTCACAGCCTCCAGGATCTGCTGAATGCAATGATTTCAGGTCCCCGTGAACTATGCCATTTAGGTGACAATGATTTATACTTTCTAGAATCTGCTGTATACAATGAGTGGCATCAGCTTCACTGTAGTATTTTCTTTCCACTATGTCTTCAAACAGTTCACCTCCAGTAACTTTGGCACAAGAAATATGGCAGGATTTGCTTCTGGGGAGACTTTAGGGAGCTTTTATTCATGGCAGGAAGGAAAGCAGAAACAGGCACTACACGTCGTGAAAGCAGGAACAAGCAAGAATTTTTTTTATCATGAAATAATGTTAAACTTTGTCCAGTGATTTTCCTGCATCTATTGAGATGATCATATGGTTTTTATACTTCAGTCTGTTAATGTGACATACCATATTTCTTGATTTGTGTATGTTGAACCATTCTTGCATCCTAGGAACAAATTCCACTTGATCACCTTAAGGTGCTGTTGAATTTTGTTTACTAGTATTTTGTGGAGGATTTTTGCTACCTTTGTAAAATAAGTGAGGAAGTGTTCTTGCTATCTAATTTTTGCAAGAGTTTGAGAAGGCTTGGGATTAATCTTATATAAATGCTTGGTAAAATTCACCAGTGATGTCATCAGGCCTTAGGATTTTCTGTGTTGGTAGTTTTTAGTTACCGATTTAATCTCTTTGCTCATTATTGGTATGATTAGATTTTTAATTTCTTACTATTTTAGTAGGTTGTATGTTTCTAAGAATTCAGTTGTTTATTGATAGTATAAAATACAGTTGACTTTTGTACATTAATTGATGTCCTGCAACTTTATTAATCTCATTTTTAGTTGTAGCACTTTTTTTGTGAATTTCACCAGACTTTCTATGTAGAAGATCACGTCAGATATTAATAAAGATATTTTTAACTGTTTATTTTCAGCTGGATGACATTTGTGTCTTTTGCTTTCCTTATTGCATTGGCTGCAATATCTAGTACAATACTGAATTTAAGTGGTCAGAGTAGGTATCTTTTCTTACCAAATGGAGAAAAATGTAGCCTTTTACCATTGAGTGTGATGTTATAGACTACTCATGCATACTCTTGAGCAGGTCAAAGAAGCTGGAGCATTTTGTTTCCCATCTTTTATGGATCACTGTCCTTCATTGACTAATATCCAGTGTCTTGCCAACTGTCGTTTTATATGTCTGTTCTTTGGTTGTTTTAGGAAGGTGGATAAATCAGGTATTTTTTACTCCACCTTACCTGGAAATGGAAGTTCCTAGGTCTACTCTAAACATATTTTTAAATAAAAATAGACTTTAAACTCTTGATTATCATACATGATTGGTTATTTTACTATGTAGAGAAAATTTTGTTCCTCATAAAAAACAACATGAAGGCACATATATGGTTGATATTATAATCTTGGACTGAATGATTGATTGGCTCATTGAACAGCTGTTTATTATATGCCTACTACATAACAGTGCCAGGTAGACTTCCAGGCCCTGGAGATTTGTCTGTAGACAAAGAAGGCAGGTTTCTGCTGGAGTGGAGCTTTCACTCTGGTGCAGGAGAGAGTAGATTATGACACAAGTAAACACATAGGTAAGATAATTGCAGCTAGTAAAGACCATTTTGAATCTAGCTTTGAGAGAGAATGACTGG
Source organism: Cacajao melanocephalus (assembly GCA_963573385.1). Lineage (NCBI taxonomy): Eukaryota > Metazoa > Chordata > Mammalia > Primates > Pitheciidae > Cacajao > Cacajao melanocephalus. The sequence goes on from CAUYLG010026991.1 coordinate 142,173, forward strand.
CAAAAGGAAATACTTTAGAACAGTCATCTGAGGAGTCCTCTATGAAGAGCTGACATTTGAGCTGAGACGTAAGTGATGAGAAAGAACCAGTTGCCCCAAGTTTTGGGAGAAGAGCATTCTACACATCAAAATAGATAATGACCAAAAGGACTTAAGCTGGATAAAGGATTTAAAGACAGAAATACTCCCCTCACAAACAAAGGGTAAGAGCCTAATGAGAAGGGACTTCAAATTAATATCAGAACCATGCTGTAGATTATTTATAACATTATTCTCAGGGGAATCATGAAGAAAACATTTTCACAGGGCTTTACAGGTTGTTCAGGCAGGCATTAGTCTGCCACCAGAGCCACACGGGTTGTAAAGGAGCTTGAAAATAGCCCTAGATTTAGGTGTGTGCAGTAGTATGCTACGGCTGGCTTGGGCAGGCTCTCCAGAGCCAACTGTGGCCAACTTTTCCTAACTCACATTCAATGATGTCACCTTCATAGCTTGAAATCAACCATGATGGGAGAATTTACACCACAAAAATGGCAAATTTTACAAATCATGAGTTTTCTCCCCAGAAATCTCATTGTTAAACATTTATTAGCATACCACTTTATATAACAGCATTTATGAGCACAACACTACATAATCAGTACTCTATATATTAATATATATTCATATAGATCATAGTCCATAGCCTCTAAAAGTAAGTGAGAACATAATTTTATTTATATCTAGCAAAGAAGAAAGTTATGCTAATTATAATTTTGAGATTCCATGGATGGAGGTAACAACTTACTTTCAACTATTCTAAAAATGTGAAAACCTGAACTTTAGAATTGAATAAATACAGCATTGCTTCAGATCATAATGTGGAAAATGCTGTATAGTTTATTTTATTTTATGCATTGATCATTCAAATAAAATGCCTAGCTCTCATTACAAGTCCAAAATTTTAAAAAAATCAACATCAATACAGTTTTGAGAGTTTAACAAAAATGTTTGAACTTAATAAGTCCAATTCATAATAAAAGTCAAGATTTTGGGACCTTATGTGGACAAATTAAAAACAGCCTCCCTTTTACCTACTATCACATGGCACTTGCTGCTTTTTATTGTGTATTATTTAGTTACCTGTTTTTCCCAAATAGACACTAGCACGCTTGAGGGTAGAGTTCCTCTGTGTCTTATTATTCTTTATATTTTGTGTTGAGATAGTTGCCCAGCTCATTGTAAGTGATCATGAAATGTCAAGTGAAAAAAAAAATCAATGTATTTATCTGTTTATCATCTATGTTATCTATCTGTCTGTCTGTCTGTCTATCTATCTATCATGACTCCTAACCAAGGCATATTCATGTTTGGGTATACCATTATGCACACAGATGGTACCATGAAGATTCTACTTTTATAGATCTTTCACTGTGACTTATCAATCAGATACATTGTTCAGTAACCTCTTTTCTCTGGACAGTCTCACCAAAGAGTCTAGCACACAGTGCTGATCATGTAGGCCATTTGGTAGGGTAAGATATTTCTGACAAGTTAGTTGAGTGTATACTTAATTAAAACCTGATTGTATTGACTGCATCACTGCCTGCTGTGATGGCATTTGGACATTCTGACATGAGTAGATTTGCCCTTCCTTGCTCTTAAGGACTGGACACAGGTGAAAGTGTCCAATGAGCCTTTGTATCCCCAGTTGCCTAACAAGCTATGAGAAAGAAAGTCTCAGGGTAGCTCTTCTCAGGCACTCTGGTTCAATAGAAAAGAAACTGACCATTACTACCAGGTACCAGCCAAGCACATCACTATGAATAGATCCATTTGGACAAGGTGGCTTCTTTCTTTTTATTTTTCTAGAAGCTGAAAATATCCCCTGATAGCTTAACAGAGAAGAATATATTGTCCTCATGTATTTACACAGAGGAGATTTTCCTCATTGTACTTGCAATTTCGTCTTGTGTGATGACCTCCATTTTCATAATCCTTCATGGAGTATCATGATTTAAAAAGCTTTCTCTCCCTGCTGTTTCTGTTAAAAGGTTTTCTGGTGCAATTCCTGGAAAGTCAAATTCTGCATTTAAATGTTGTATTTTCGCAGATATAATATAAAAGAGGCCATACTTTTGCGTGTTTTTCTTCCTGGGAGAGTAGCAAGCAATTCCACCCTTCTGCATATATTGTTAACCAAGCTATAAGAGTGTGCAGCAGCTTTAATAGCAAAGCAATTGTGATTACATCTTGCTCGTAATTACATTTATTTGCTCACATATGTCCAAAAAGGCAAGCATTAGTCAGACTGTATGGGTATGCGTTTGTGCAAGGAAAATCATCCAGTGGGTTGACAGTGAAGAAAATAGCTTTTAGCTTCTTAGGTCTCTCCCATCACAGACACTCCCAAAGACTATCAGAGCTTACTTAGTTTTTGCTTCCATGCTTCTAAAATCGATTGCATTTGCAAAGCAGGGTGATTTATTATGGGTGATGGATTTGCATCAAAATAAACAAAATATTAGCAGGTGCATATAACAAGACACATGTCTGTGTTCCCAGAGAAGAGAGTTAAGAAATACCATGGTTCAAAGCAACTTTAGAAAGACAGCTGTCCCATCCAAGGAAAGGATGTTTGCTGCTTCTCAGGGAATGTAGAGGAAAATAAGAGAGGCATGTGAAAGAATTTTAGATCTGCATTTTTGAAGTGTCCCTAAGGAAATGGGACAGTGATGGAAATAGCATTGGCTTTTTGTGAGGTGGATGGGTCCTGGCTGTGCCATTTATAACTCAAAAGAGTTTGGAGAAATTACTTTACTCCTCTGTGCCTTCATTGTCATTCTTTCCTTTCTTTCTTCTTCTTCTTCTTTCTTTCTTTTTTTCTTTCTTTATTTTTGAGATGGAGGTTTGCTTTTGTCGCCTAGGCTGGGGTGCAATGGCACCATCTTGGCTCACTGCAACCTCCGCCTCCTGGGTTCTAGCAATTCTCCTGCCTCAGCCTCCCAAGTAGCTGGAATTATAGGCATGTGCCACTGTGCCCACCTAATTTTGTATTTTTAGTAGAGATGGAGTCACCATGTTGGCCAGGCTGGTCTGGAATTCCTGACCTCAGGTGATCCACCTGCCTTGGTCTCCCAAAGTGCTAGAATTACAGACGTGAACAACTGTGCCCAGCCTGTGCCTTCAGTTTCTTATTACTAGAATGGAGGTAGCAATGCCAAGCTTATTGGGCTGTTTTAAAATGTACTACTCATGAGATTATACAAACTCCTTGCAAGCAGCCACTGAAACTGGGCTGCTGTGGTATCCCCAGAACCTGGCATAGTTCCTGGAATATCTTACTCAGTGAGAATTTCTTTTTAAGTATAGGAATGTAAATTGCTTGATATGCACACGTCTCAGACCATTGCATTGTATTATCTTCCTATTGGTGCTGTAATAAATGACCACAAACTTCGTTATGTAAAAAACAAAAATGTCTTCATTCTGGAGGTCACAAATCCTAAAATTAAGGTATTGTCAGAGCTGCAATCTTCCAGAGGTTCCAGGAGAGAATCACTCTTTTTTTTTTTTTTTGCCTTTTCCAGCTTCTAGAAGCCATCTGCACTCCTTGACTCATGGCCCCCTCTTTCATCTTCAAAGCCAGAAGCAGAGCATCTTCAAACCTCCCTCTAACTCTTATTCTCCTGTCTCCCTGTTGTAAGGATCCTTGCGATTACACTGAATATGCTGAATAATCTGGGGAATCTCCCCACTGCAAGATCCTTAACATAATCACACTGCAAAGCTCCCCCTTTTGCCACATAAAGTAGCATATTCACAGGTTCTTGGAATTAGAATGTTGGCATCTTTGGAGTGTCATAGTATCTACTGTGGAGTAAAATGTTCGTATTTATGATTATCATTTTATTTTATTGCCTGTTGAAAGCTCCTAGTGAAGACCTTCCTAAGAAGTAATGGGCCAACTTCTAGATTCCCTTTTCATTTCCAAGGATGCCAGACAGCAATCATGACCCTTCAGAGCTAATTGACGGTGATTCATCTTACTTGCATTTGAGTTAGGAAGGCCTTTTGTTGGGTCTAAGAAGTTTTCAGCAACTAACAGAGGCATGGAATTCCATGAATATTTGTGGATTAAATGAGTAAATGAATATTCAAAAGGTAACAACCTACCTTCTAGGGTCATTTCTGAAGACAAGAAATGCCTGGTAGAAAATTCTTTGTAATTGACAAAAGAGCAACATAGTAAGCATATACTTCCAGGGTTTTATGTATTTTAACAAATGTGGTGGTGGCTCATATGCCTTTCTTTCCTTGGGCTGAAACATTTTTCAAGCACAGTGGTTGAGTTCTTAGGGGTTGAAGCTTATTGGTACTCATCAAACAAATGTGATATAGAATTGAATTATGTAAATCATCAAATAATTCATGGAAAAGCCAAGATCTCATACGAAATTTGGGCTGGAAAAAGGTTAAAGGGCCACTAAATTCAATCTTTCAGCTAGTATCTAGAGTTTTTCTGGCCATGCAGCTTAACCTTAAGATGATAAGCAACTTCAGCGAAGTCTCAGGATACAAAATCAATGTGTAAAAATCACAAGCATCCCTATACACCAATAACAGTCGAAAAGAAGCCAAATCAAGAACGAAGTGCCATTCACAATTGCTACAAAGAATAAAATACCTAGGAATATAACTAACAAGGGATGTGAAAGACCTCTTCAAGGAGAACTACAAACCACTGCTCAAGGAAATAAGAGAGGATACAAACAGATGGAAAAACATTTCATGCTCATGGTTAGGAAGAATCAATATTGTGAAAATGGCTATACTGCTCAAAGTAATTTATAGATTCAATGCTATCCCCATCAAGCTACCATTGACCTTCTTTACAGAACTGGAGAAAAACACCTTAAACTTCATATGGAACCCAAAAAGAGTCCACATAGGCAAGACAATCCTAAGCAAAAAGAAAAAATCTGGAGGCATCATGCTCCCTGACTTCAAACTATACCTCAAGGCTACAGTAATTAAAACGCATGGTACTGATACCAAAACAGAGATAGAGACCAATGGAAAAGAAGAGAGGCCTCGGAAGTAACGCCACACATCTACAACCATCGGATCTTTGACAAACCTGACAAAAACAAACAATGGACAAAGGATTCCCTGTTTAATAAATGGTGCTGGGAAAACTGGCTAGCCATGTGCGGAAAGCTGAAACTGGACCCCTTCCTTACACTTTATACAAAAATTAACTCCATATAAATTAAATATTTAAACGTAAGACCTAACCCCATAAAAAACTCTAGAAGAAAACCTAGGCAATACCATTCAGGACATAGGCATAGGCAAGGACTTCATGACTAAAACACCAAAAGCATTGGCAATAAAGCCAAAATAGACAAATGGGATCTAATTAAACTCCAGAGCTTCTGCACAGCAAAAGAAACAATCATTAGAGTGAACTGGCAATCAACAGACTGGGAGAAATTTTTTGCAAGGTATCCAACTGACAAAGGGCTAATATCCAGAATCTACAAAGAACTAAAACAAATATACAAGAAAGAAACAAACAACTCCATCAAAAAGTGGGTGAAAGATATGAAGAGACACTTTTCAAAAGAAGACATTTATGTGGCCAACAAACATATGAAAAAATGCTCATCATCACTGGTCATGAGAGAAATGCAAATCAAAACCACATTGAGATACCATCTCACACCAGTCAGAATGGCGATCAGTTAAAAATCTGGAGACAACGGATGCTGGAGAGGATGTGGAGAAACAGAAACGCTTTTACACTGTTGGTGGAGTGTAAATTAGTGCAACCATTGTGGAAGACAGTGTGATGATTCCTCAAGGATCTAGAAATAGAAATACCATTTGACCCAGCAATCCCATTACTGGGTATATACCCAAAGGATTATAAATCAATCTGTTACAAAGACACATGCACATGTATGTTCATTGAGGCACTGTTTACAATAGCGAAGACTTGGAACCACCCCAAATGACCATCAAAGATAGACTGGATAAAGAAAATGTGGCACAAAAAACCATGGAACACTATGCAGCCATAAAAAAGGATGAGTTCATGTCCTTCACAGGGACATGGATGAATCTGGAAACCATCATTCTCAGCAAACTGACACAAGAACAGAAAACCAAACATTACGTGTTCTCACTCATAAGTGGGTGAGTTGGTGTTGAACAGTGAGAACTCATGGACACAGGGAGGGGAATATCACACAACAGGGTCTGTTGAGGAGTTGGGGGCTAAGGGAGGGATAGCAGTGTGTGGAGAGATTGGGGAGGGATAACATTAGGAGAATACCTAATGTAGGCGACAGGAGGATGGAGGCAGCAAACCACCATGGCATGTATATAACTATGTAAAAATCCTGCAATATCTACACATGTACCCCAGAACTTAAAGTAAAATAAAAAATAATCTATTAAATTTCCTCTTTGATGATACTGGAATAAATGAGGTTTTAATATTTGGCAAATTTGGTGGGAAGTTCTTTATTACACTCAACCGACTATGATCTCTCTATACTGTCTGTCCATCCAGGTCTGGTGTTCTCTGTCTCATGTATCACCTCCCCTTGGGACTGGCTCCCTTTTCTTTGTACTCTTGTATATCTCACATCTCTTCTGTAGCCTCTGTCATGTCACATCTCAAGGGGCAAGTTTTGCATTTCTACCACTAGACTGTAAGTTTCTTAAAGGCACGTTTGTTTTGTCTTTGAATTCTCAGAGCCAAGCAGAGTACAAGATCTGTAGCACAGGCAGAGTCTACTTTGGTTGAATGAATGCTACAGGTAATTAAGCATAATGGAACAAGCCCAGGACATTCAGTAAAGAGGATTGGGTTTGAGGTTTGACCATGCCATTTTTGAACTGTGTGAGTTGGGCAAGGCAGTTATCCCCTCCCAATCATAGATTCCTGTGATTTTATGGCAACCACATGGGGTTGTTTTGAGGATTAAATGCATAAATTATGAGAATGTATTATGCAAATGGAAGGATTGTCTCAGTGTCCTTGAAGCCACACAGAATAGATCTAATCCTTTTCTATTTGGCAGCCCTTCAAATATTCAAAGGAAGAGATCTCACGCTCCGTATCCCATGCTGACTATACATATACATATATATGTATAATAACTGTGAGGTGTCCAGAATTAGAGTTCTGAGTTTCAAATATCTACTCTGCTGCTTATTAGCTCTGTGATCTTGAAAAAGGTATTTAACTTCTTTATGCCTCAGTTTCCCCATCTGTAAAAAGTAGAATAAAAGTAAGACCTATTCCAACAAGGCAATGTGAGGACTGGATAAGATATTGAATGTCAAAGCTTAGGACGGTGCCAGGCACATAGCAATCAATCAATGATTATTATTACACTTATTCTTTTCCCTCAGCCTTCATGTTCTTGGTTTCTTCTCCAATTCTATGAACCTATGTTTTCAGTCATTATTCTTTAAGGATAGCAAATTTTTTTTTAATCTTGTAAATATTTCAACCACAGTTGCTGTCTAATGTCTGCCTTGCACTTTGGGTTGGGAAGGATTCTGAGGTTCTGTGTGGGTTCAGTAGGAAAGAGTACGAAAATAGATTCGTGATATTTTCCGGTGATGGAGAAACAGTAACACTCATGTCCCAAATATGCTGCTCTCATTTTTTTTTGCAATTCTAAGTAAACTGAGTTGACATTCTTTCTTTTCTTAATTGTCTATGGCAGACTATAAGCCAAGCTAAATTTCCTAAAGATCAGTCTCAAGGACATGAGAGGTAAGAAATACTTGACTTGTGGCCCTGTCTTCCTGTTAAATGTCAAGTACTCTTTTAAGTGTTGTTTCTCCAGGGCTCTTTTAGGTATTGTTCATACAGAGGAGAACAAATTTACATGGGGCAAGAGGGAATTAACTAAAGAAATACATTGGAAGGTAATTGCAAAGAGTGGTAAGTACCAAGGGAAAACCAGAATGAGAGACTTGGACAGTGTATGGGGAACAGGGAAGGGATGTGCAGTTTAGATTGAACAGTCAGGAAGGACTTTTGGAGTAGAGACATTTGAGCTGAGATTTGAGCAGGAAGGATTCAGTTTTGTATTGGCTGCTATAACAAGTATTGTAAACATGATGGCTTAAGACAATGCTTATAGTTCTGTTGGTCAGATATAGGTCTCACTAGGTCTAAATCAAGATGTTATCAGGGCAATGATTTTTTTTATGGAGTCTCCAGGGGAGAATTCATTTCCTTGCCTGTGAGCTTCTGGCGACCACCCACAGTCCTTGGCTTATGGCCCCTTCCTCCATGCTTAAACCCAGCAATGGTGGGTCTAGTCCATCTCACATCTATCTTCCTGACCCTTCTGCCTCTCATGTTAACTTTTAAGGAGTCTTATAACTAACTACATTAAACCCACTTGAATAAACCAAGCTAATCTCCTTATCTTCAGGTCTTTATCTCACTTTCATTCATATTTGCAAAGTCTCTTTTTCTATGTGAAAAGTCTCTTTTTCTATATATTATTTCATAGATTCTCAGGGCAACGCTATGACAAGGCAGTATTATTCTCTTCCTTCTACCTGATGAGAAAATGGCAGCTCAGAGGCTAAGATATGTCCCTGAGATCACAGAACTAATATCTAGTGAAGGTAAAATATGAATCTAAACACTATGGGTATTTTTTTCAGGTTCTGTTTGGGGACCATTATTCTGTGCACCACAGAGTTATAAGGATATATGGAGCAGAGTTCACCATGTAAAGACACCAGGAAGAGCAAGGGCTCTTGGCACATTTAAAAGAAAGAAAGAAGACCAATGTTTCAGTAGCTTTGTAAGCAAAGAGGGTAGCAAAAGAAGTCATGTTGGTTACTGTTTACTGAGGATTACTGTGTCTGTCACTTGTTAAGCACTTTTTATCTATTATTTCATAGATTCTCATGGCAACCCTATGACAAAGGCAGTATTATTCTCTTCCTTCTACCTGATGAAGAAATGGTAGCTCAGAGACTAAGATATGTCCCTGAGATCACAGAACTAATATCTACTGAAGGTAAAATATGAATCCAGATACTCTATGGTTGTTTTTTCTTGACCACGATATTTTCTCCTCCCAATGCCTGTAATGCCTGTGCTTGGAAGTAGATCTCAGTGTAAACTTGGAGGGGGTAGTCCATGGTTATTGGTGAGCCTGGCTCCTTCCTTAACTTCTGTGTTAAGTGTGCTTTGAAAACTTTCTCACTGGTTTCGAGCTCCAGGGAGAGACATTTTCCTGAGAAACAACAGTACACTGAGAAAGAAAAAAGTAGCTGCTAACAGCTAAGAGCTGATCTAACTTTAAAAAGCTTTGTAATTTTGGGAATTGGCCTGACCCTCACAGCAGCCCTGGTATTCTTCTGTTGCACATGAAAACTCAAGGGTCACATAGGGTACTCTGTGACCATGACAGAGTCAGGCAAAAACAAGACCACTCTGTAATCATGTCTCAACACAAAGCATGAGTGTTGTTCAAAAATGCAACATAAAGTATCAAGCATCAAAATACCAACCATCCCTCTTTCCTAGATAAAACGGTGACTGCAGCTTCCTTACCAATCATAGCTGAAGCCTTACAGTGGTCTGCCCTCCCTACAGGTCAATGTGCTAAGATACACAATCACAGAATTGCCTCCACTTACTCAGAGTACCCAATCTAGAACAAACTTTCACTTCCTTGAATCTACTTCAAAATTACCTCACACAAGCCCAAATCCTGCAAGTCCTTTCTAGCACCTTGTTACTGAGATGACACATGGCTCCCTTTGGTGTGGTTTTCTCAAATTCCAACAAGCCAATAAACCCAACTTTGTTTTATAGGTGTGTTTCTGGGTGTCTGGCTGATGGGTGTTGTCAATCAAGAAACACAAATGCATGTAACAACACCCACATCCCTAATGTTCTTCTCTGTGCTGTTGGGGGCTTTAACAGGTTGGGTGAGGTCCTATTGCAAAAAAGGCGCAGAATGCAATTTGGTGACAAACTGCAAGGAACAGAGTGCTCACAGTACAGGAGGATAAGCAGGGAGACAGAATTTAGGTTCAGTTCCTAAGTCTACACATGTGACCTCAGGCAAGTTGTTTAATCTCTTTCAGCCTCTGTTTAATCATCTTTAAAATTAGCATAACGATATATCAATTTACAGAAATGGGAAAATTAAATGAGGTAATCCATGGGAAGACCTTAACCCAAAGCCTGCCACATAGTAAGCGTAAGATAAATGCTGGCTGTTTGTTACAAATACTTACTGTGAGAAAAAAAAAAGAGATTTGCTAGAGATGGCATAATCAGGAGTGCCCAGCTGGAGAAAGAAGGGCTTAAGAAGAAGTGAGTAAAGAATAGGGAAGCCAATACTAAGCGAGGAGGCACTGCAGGCTCCCAGAACAGCAATGGAAGTCCTCAGTGATTGAAAGAGACAGAGAGACATTCCTCTGAACCGTTCTCTAGCCAAGTCACTGGGACCTTTCACCCTTTCTACGAGGATGACCAGTTCAATAGATTATGTTTCAAACTTTATCATAATAGTTAAGCATATGAGTCCTTGGAAAAGGAAATGTGTCCTAAATAATAAGTGATCCTCTTGGGCTGAAGTGGTTTAGTAAAAACACATAAAAAATGCAACATGGTTTGGGACTGTGAAACACCCGGATTCACATCTTGACTTCTCTTGCTTTATAACATCATGCAACTCACTTTCGATTCCTGCACCTTCCTGAGTTCTCTGGCAAAAAGCGATGGATACCTACAATTCAATATTTTTGAATTTTTGAAGGAGAGAGTTTAGCATATCGGATATAAAAAAAGTATCTATGTTATTCATGGTGGTGATGGTGGCGATAATGATGGTAGCGCTGGTGATGATGGTGATGGTGCTGGTTCTGGTGCTGGTGGTGATGGTGATGGTGATAGTGGTAGTCGTGGGCTGGTGATGGGGATGGTAGTGGTGGTGGTATCTCTGGTGGTAATGATGGTGTTGATGGTGATGATGATAGAATTGGTGAGGATGGGGTTGGTGAGGATGGTGATGCTGGGGTGGTGACAGTGATGGTGATAGTCATAGTCCTGGGGGTGATGACTGTGATGGTGGTGATGATGGCGATAATTTCCTTCATTCACTGAAAGTTGTCAAGTTGATAATTTTCTATTCTTTAAACTTCATCTTCCACTAACTAACCTGTGTTAACCACACATATCATAGATGGACGCAGCAAGAAAGAGAAGGAGGTCTACAATTAAAAGAGGTAGCAAGGGCTGGAGCCTCAGTTCTTCCTTTTTAATTTTTATTCTTTTTAAATTTTTTGTTTTTAGTTATTATGAATAGATATTAGCAGTATGTATCGAAGGGGTACACATGATACTATTTTTGGCTTTCATACCATTATCTTTTGGTCCTGAGACCTAAGCTCAAACATTGTTTCCTACCTTCTTAGAGGCACTCTTTTACCTGAGTGGAGTATTTTCTTATTTCGAAATCTTTTAAAAGCATCATTATACCTTCATTAGCGCTACTTTCCCACTTCCTTCCCCCTATCCCCAGGCTGCACGTCAAGTGTTCCAGGGAGATGGCCCCTTCTTTTACTGTGGAAAAAACGAGGACAAAACCCATCCTCACAGCACCTGAAATTGCAATGTCAACTTCAGCATGAGTTGAACCTGAATTCCTAGTGAATCACAATGTTTATGAGCAGTAAACCTTGACTTTATCATGCAATGCCCAAGCAAGCCACACGCTGCGATCTGTCCTCTAACTTCTTTCCTCCTCCAGAATATAATAAATTAAACATAGTATGAAATGCAAAAAGGTTACATTGAGACACATACTATTTGAAGGTTTAATTCATTTTTCTAGTGTATAAGACACAAGGCTATTAAATTTTTAAAGCAGTGATCTCCTAAACTCTCTACTTTATGAGGGTTTTCTTCATGAAGATAAATGGTTTCCTTGCCAAATCAAATGCAGATTTGAAACAAATTAAGTTAATGTTCAGTGGTACAAGGTAGAATGGATGGGGGAGCTGTTTTATTTTGCATTGTAATAACCATACACACCTAAATCAATAGCTGTGGAAAAAAAGGCAATAATATCACGTAACTGCAGGAAATGAAATATAGTGGTTGGGTGGGGGGGAACAGGCTGCAAAAAGAAAGAGTTTGTATTGGAATAATGACATTTCATTAAACAGGGAAGGAGTGGTATTGAAGAGAAGTCCATAGCAGTAAATTCTGTTTCTTATGATAACACTTGAGACGAGTTAAAGTTGGCTGGGTATTGTGATAAAGGATAATGCTGCCGTCCTTTTGTGCATTGTGCTATAATTTTATGTTTAAAGAAAACCCGAGATTTAAAGAGGCAGCACATGTTTTCTCAGTGTGTCCTTATTCTCCTAATCTGTTGCTTAATTTGGTACAAGATCTTATAATCTGTCTGAAAGCCATTCCTTGGATAAGGAAGGAAGTCCTAGGTTTAAACATGTGCATTTGAATGAAGGCCAATAGGGATTCCTGTTCTTTTTAAAAAATTTTTCGTTTTTGTTGGAGGGGCAAGACGAAACAAAAGGATTTGCAGTTAATAAAAGAGGCTTTTTCAACAGTTATCAGAGAGAGATTTATTCTCATGGTTGGTATTTTTCAACATATACCTATCTACGTATATTCTATAGAATATCTACATAAGAGATATTATAGGAAGTCTGAACACAGCGGCCTTCACAGGTGTGGGGGCCTGACTCAGGGATGTCGCTGTCTGAAAACCACTTTGATTAAACTTTCTTCTCAAGCTGCTTCTAAAAGTGATTGCACAAGAAGAGAAGAGAATGGTTCCAGCATTCTCTTCCTCTAGGCACAGCCCCAAATGGCCACAACTTGTTTGAAATCGGCCTTTGGGTACTGAAAGCTAGAGAGAGGCACCTGTATGTTTTTTTTCTCTCTGGACCTCTTTCTCTTCTCTTTGTGGGAAGGAACAGAAGTACTTTTTCAGTCTGGCACCTGTATGCCCCCTTCCAACCCCCAAAGCTGGGCCTATGGGGGTGCTTGTGGGAAAAGCAAGGAACTAGAGGGACCACCTCTTCTAGAAAGCCTTCTCTGCCCTCTCCAGTTAGATGAACTGTTAGTCTCCATTTATAGTGCTGCTTTGAAGTGGGAAGACAGTACTATGCATTTTCCTATATTATCCCAAATGGTGGGATATGTGATGCCTGCGAAATGGGAAGCAGATACCACAGAGGTTAAGCTTATGGGACCTAGAAGACTAACCACTCAAGGACAAAAGAGTGTCTGTGACCTTCAGTAGCTTGGCCGTCTTGGGAAATTCCCTTAAACTCTGTTCCTCAGTCTTCTCCTTTGTAAAATAGTACCTGTCCCTCCGGGATGTTGTAACGTTTCGGTGAGAAAATGCACGGAAAGAATTAGCACAGTGTCCAGGAAGCAGACTCTCTGACAGTTGTTATTGGCATGGGTATCGCTACCTTCATTATTAAGAACCCTATGAATCATGATTCTCCCCCATTTATATGTGAGGAACTTGAAGCTCAGCAGAACAAACAGCACACAGAAGGCACTCAGCAAAACTTCTTTCCTCCTGTTTATCCCAAACTTCCTTCCTTCTCTTTATCTCATTCTCCTGTGTGATCACAATGCTGTGGGATGCTTTTATGTGCAAAAGAGATCTCTCCCACAGATTGATAACTGAAAAGGGTTGCACTCTGGAATAGGAAAGAAGTGTCACGTTTGCTTGTCGGATGCATAAATCTGTAAATAATGCCTCAGGTGTCTCCACCCCAGACAGGTGCCACCACGCTTCTGGGTATCTCAGCCTCTGAAAGTAAGCCCATTTACCAAATGCTGTTTTAATGACTAGGAAGCACTACACAAACTTTAATAAAAGAACTCTGAGTAGACATCCGAGGATACAAAGTAAATAGCACATTTAATCACCCACTGAGCACACAGCTCCTGGGATGAAGCTGCATGGTTACTCTTATCCTATATGTCACTCTTTACTGTCCTGGTTCTAGAGGACCACTCAAAGCCTCCACCCGTGAAAGGACTGGCAGGAGTCATGAGGAGCCTAGAGTGGGCACATAGTAAACGTCTCACATCAGAAAATGCAGAAGAGGCTGTTGAGCCCAGATCCTGGGCTTGAGTCAGGCATGAGTGCCCAGCTCCTAAATCAGGCTCAGCACAGGCAAGCCTTGGAGGGGCTTGTGGCTTCCAGGCACCAGTCTGTGTGCATGCCACACCTATGGGAACATGCCTGTCTTTGCCAATTCTGCAGTGGCATACATGTGGGTAGAGAGGGTGTAAGCATGGTGCATTGTCCCCAGGTACCACGGACCCTTGCTCTCCTGCTGGCCTGATAGAAAGAAAAGATTTTTTTTTTTGAGATGGAGTCTCACTGTTGTTGCCCAGGCTGGAATGCAATGGCACGATCTCCGCTCACTGCAACCTCCGCCTCCCAGGTTGAAGCGATTTTCCTGAGAAGCTAGTCCTATAGGCACGTGCCACCACGCCTGTAGGCCCAGCTTTAGTAGACACCCTGTCTCCACTAAAAATACAAAATTTTTATGAGAGACAGGGTGTCTCCATGTTGGTCAGGCTGATCTCGAACTCTCGACCCCAGGTGATCTGCCCACCTCGGCCTCCCAAAGTGCTGGGATTATAAGTGTGAGCCACCATGCCCGGCCAAAAAGACTTTTTCATTTCATCTGGATATGATGCAGCTTGGGCCTGTGCTAGGTGAGGAGGATTCTCTTAACTCTCTTAGCCTCCATGCCTGCCCAACCAAAGCCTTGTCTCCTTAGCCTACTTGTGTCTGATGCCATGTGTATTTAAGTGGTTCAGCATGTGGGCTCTAGTCCCCTGCCTGGTTCCTATCAAAAAGGATGGGAGAGTGTTATCTTTGTTTGGCAGAATTTAAAGTTCCTTATTTTTTTTTGTAACATTTTTCCTAAAATTTTAATGTCATAATGATCATACAAAAATAGTTAAAATGACTTTATGCAAAACTAGCATCTATTCTCAAGTTTTCTGGGTAGTGGAAAAGTCAAGCACTTTGGGACCCAAAGACACTGAGTATGGATCTTGATTCAGCAAGTTACTAACCTCTCAGTGTGCTCCTTAGTAAAATAGGCATTCAGAATACTTACCAAGTGAAGCTTTTGTGAGAATTAGAAATAAATAACGGGAATGATGTGGTCCGTGTCATCCTCATTGTGGTAGGCATCCTTGCAGCTGCCATTTCTGCTGTTTTTATTAAGAGGGAAGCTCTTTCTATTACAGTGATTTCTGTTCTTCGAGGAATGCATAATCCCAGAAAAGTTGCAGTTTAGCGCTTCTCTTGAATCAGTAAAATTTCTTAAATATGTGCTAGACTCTGGCCTGAACAGAGCCTGATAGTAGTCTCTGTGCTTGTCATGGACGAATTCATAATCTTAAATTAGATAACTAGAAATCATAATGGGTATGTCAGCGAATATGTCAGCTAAAGAACAAAGCTGAACTCATCAGACAGAGATTTTCACTTCCAAAGAAACAGAGTCCATTTCCCCTGGGGTTTGGATGACCTGACTGGGTACTGTATTAGTTTCTCATGACTGCTGTCACAAATGACCACAAACTTTGTGGCTTAAAATGACACAAATGTATCTTTCAGTTCTAGAAGTCAGAAGCCCAAATCAGGTCTCACTGGGGTGAAACCAAGGTGTCTGTAGAGCTGTGTTCCTTCTGAAGCCTCTAGAGAGGAATTTGCTTCCTTGCCTTGTCTGATGTCTAGAGGCTGCCTGCACTCCTTGGCTCATGGCTTCTCCCTCCAACTTCAAGGCCAGCATTGGTGGCTTTCTTACGCTCCATCCCTCTCACATGAACTCTCCTGTCCCTTTCATTCTTTCTCTATTATCACTTGTGATTGTATTGGGATGACTCAGCTAATCCAGGATATCTTTAGTTCAGTTGTATCCGAAAAGTCTTCTTTGGTAGGCAAGGTAACTCTTTCACAGGTTCCAGGGATTAGGATGTATGCTCTTTTGGGGGCCATCGTTCTGCCTTCCCAGGTGCCATGGGGCAGACACAATCTCCCACAATGAACCATGAGTGGAGTTTTGCAGAAGTAGAGTGATCCACTGAAGTCTTCAGTAAGTGGAAGTTTCTGGAAAAATTTATGGGAAAAGATGGAGAAACTTTTTTCCAGTTTGGCTTATTATTGCAGTTTTTATAAAAATACATTTTTACTCTAGTTAGGAGATGATCACCATGATGCTAACTGCCTTTCATTGAATATCCTCAATGAGTCACTCATTTTGCCACGTGCCTGACCACATAAGCTCACTTTAACTTAATCTTAGTAGTAACCCAGCAAAGCATTATCTCCATCCTATTCAAGGACCTATAGCTATTATATTGTGCAGCTGAGATTTCAATCTGAGTATGTCTGGCTTGGAAGTCCAGATTCTTTCTAATAAGGCACACAAGTTCCTGAGAAGGGATTCTTAACTTTTCCCCTGAACTGGGCTCCTAGTCAAAAGTCTTTTTCTCAGCCAGATGTGGACAGATGTAAAACCAGGGGCAAGAATGTCTTTTTAGCTTGAACATCAGCTTGGTGGGGAGGCCAAGGCTGGCAAGAGCTCAGAGACTCGGACTTTCTTCTCACTCCCCTTCAGGATGCAAGCCCATGGCGAGGAAAGGATTTCCCCTCCAGCCCAACATCAAAAGGTTCCAGTCAGGGCTCCCGGGGCCAGGATGCTGTTAGCATGGGATATTAACCAAACACACTTCACCCCTGTGTTTGTCAGTGGTGGTTGTGTGTTTGATGCAGCTTCATTCTTTGGACTTAATTAAAACCCAGCTCCCTCTTTTATTCAATTTATGAGGCCTAGCCTGCAGGATTAAGTGATTACAGACAAAAAGCCCCATTTGTGAAACACTCCTAAACTCAAGCTGTTACGCTGCTTACTTGTACTCCATTAAATTAATAAGGAATGAATTGGCTGATCCATTATAAATAAAGCAGTGGGGAGTCTTTGCCCGGTTCATACTTTCCTCTCCCTCCTTGGAGAACATTTGTGTAAAATGATTAGGTTCATATTCATTCAATTGGAATTCTCTAAAAGTGGAATGCATAAATTACTCTAAAGACACAGAGTTTATCTTAAACATTAACTATGAAGGGTGAATTAATAAGACTATTATAAAGCCATTAGCATTCAGTATGTTTACCTACAATTGCAGCATACCTAAACTAAATTCAACCCACAATTGCCATTTGTGTTGGGAGATCAACCTAGTTTATTTTAGCTCGCAGTTCATTTGCATTCATAACATACCCTTGAAGATTCCATTTTTCTATCAGCATTTTTTTTCGGGGGTTCTCTTATTTGGAAACTTAATTTTTGTTATTCCCCGATTCAACCATTCATCTCTATTTGGCAGTAATTACACCCAAATGTTTCCAAATATTGGTTGTTAACTCTACAGGATAGGGATCAAGAACTCTCAGGATGTATGTTAAGCTCCAGAAAAAGTCAATTATTTAAGGACTATGGGGTCACAAACAACTGGGGAGGGGAGATATTCAAAGATTTTTAGTTGACCATGGGCACAGGCTGTTTAGAGAGGGTAATATGGCTGTGTAAAAGGTAAATGTCACATTGATTCAGGGTGTTCTAACTTGGGCCCTCTTGAAGCACTTTGGGCTGGATTGTTCTTTGTGGTGGGCGCTGTCGTGTGCATTGTACAATGTTTGGCAGCATCCTTGGTCCTGCTCACCAGATGCTGGTTGCAATACCACTCCCCCACTCCCATCCCAAGTTGTGACAACAAAAATGTTCCAAATGTTGTCAAGTGTCCTCTAGAGATGGGCAGGGGTTGTGATGGGGGCAAAACAGCCCCTAGTTGAGAACCACTGCCTTAATCTGTTCCAAGAAGTGAGGGGTCATTTAATCTCTCTTCAGGACTTGGTTTTCTGTTTGTAAAAATGAAGAAAGATGGTCTCTAAAGGATTCTTAAAACTCTCCAAATACATGACGACATAAACCTGCTCAATGACCTTTGCTTCTCTGTCCTTCATCTGGTGGGGACACAGCATCTGAAAAAGATGAATCATTCTGCTCTTTAAACTCAGTCTCCTGTCTTTCTCTCTATCCTGTCCCCTGGTAACAAGTTGGTTTCCCGTTGTAGCACTGAGTGGTAAAATTGAAACCATCGGCAGAGGACCTTCCCTCTTGCGTCTGCACCCACACAGTCTGACTTCCTCCTGTGAGCGACTTGACACCCAGTCTGCCTGATTCTCAATTCTTTATTGTCACCCAAATGAACTTAGGCCGGAGATGGTTTGCAACAGGGGTGGAGTTGCTGCATTTTCTCTGCTAGAAATTGCAGCACATGTGTGTGTGTGTGTTCCTCCAAATGTCTGCAACTTCTAAGTGATTCCTGTGTAGAGGTCCCACAGCCATCAGGAGAGAACTCAGATGCCTGAAAATCAAGCTGTCTCAGGTTTGGAATGGCAAGTTTCTCTCCCTTTTGCAATGACAAAACCCACACTGCCAATGCAGTAACATTTTCCAATTCCCATTTCCATACCCTGCGGGACTTCAGAATCAGGTAGACATGGTTCTAAGTCCCACTAGCAGGAAGAAGGGGTGTACTTGGGTACAGGTGCAAATAGGAGGTCAATTTAAAGCATGTGGGAGTTCCCTTCTGAAGCTTTCTGTTTTCCTGCTTCTGACGGGACTGGAAATTTCATCTGTTACCAGGGGATGCTCTCCTTATTTTGGGTACAGAGGTTGAGATGGAGTAATGTGCCAAATTACATGTATTTAGAGAGAGGTGAGAGTAGGTATAGCCCTGATTGCCTGAAACCCAAGCCATTGACTCTTGACCTCAGCATTTGGCTTTCTTCCTATCTTCCAATTCCTAAAGTCATTGTAACCCATCAAAAACCAAGTGTTCACCATCAGAAGGAGCACTGGTTAATTAAATGAATTTTAAAGTAATCTTTATACCTGTCATTTGGAAGTCTTGCTTTGCTTTTTTTAAATTCTTTTTACGTTCTTTTATTCTTTAGTTTGTATTATTTTAAATAGTATAGGAACCACTTTTACCATTGGCTGGTTTTTATGTTTTCTTTTTAATTTATTTCCTTCTCCTCTTTATGTCAGCTGCTATCATGCTCTGCACATCATCCGAGTTTTTAGAAGAATGGGGAAGGAAAACAGGTAGATGATAGTCAGCAACGTGGATCATTCACCACTGGCTCATTGGTAAAATGTAGTAGTTGGCATCATTTGGTACAGAATAATGTGTACATGTGAGCTGCATGTCTGTGCAAAGGGGCTTTGCAATCAAGGAGGACAGGTTCAGACACAAGCGTAACATATTTCTAGTTGTATACACTTAGGCCAGTTACTGAAAATTAGTCTCAGCTTCCTCGTCTGTCTAAAGAATTTATAATCTGTGTCCCTCTGTGCCACAGTGAGGATAAAATGAGGCAGGATTGTCATTAGAGCGTTTACTAAGGTGGCCGGTCCTTGCACACCCTCTCCACGTAGAAGTAAAGTCAGGGAAACTGTCTCCTCCACAAGGCCCCTAAACTTTTTATCCTCAGCCTAGTGGGAAGGATTAACAAATTCTTTCTTGAAAGAACCCACATGTACATATGGAATTGGCAAAAGCCTGACTCTTTGGCCCAATTCCAACCAAAACTAATCATCAGAAACTTCATGCAGATTTACGATTACTTTTTCTATAGCAGAGTTAGGCCCAAGCTGCTGAGACAGAATTAAAAAGGGGCTGCCACAAGCAGCGAGGGTTCAGGTCTTTACAATGGAACATTTTCCAACAGGGCACCTTGTGGGGACACCCTGAGTCCAGGTTGGCTGGAAATTAAAGTTAAATGTGAACATAGCCTTCCTCCTCTTCCCTAAGATTGCTGTGATGGGCTCTTACAACTGAGCTGTGGGCTTTCAAGTAATGCTAATAAAGAGAGGCACATAGGATCTTCTCCATATAGTGTGTTTAATTTGAGACATAATTTAATTTTATGAAGGCTGGTTTATCTCAATTAAGTCAGATGTGTGCACGGAGGTGTTTCTCATCGTGGGTGAAGTGGAAACTGCATTGAGCTCCAAGCTTGAGTTTCCCAAACCTCGCCTTGCCCCATCCTTGCCATGTGATGTGTGCTGAGCCATCTCCCTTCTCTGAAGGCCTGCATACCTTTTCTAAAATGCTTGGTGAGGGTCAGCATGGAGGATGTCAGCTGCAGGCAGCCTGCAGAAATAGTTTGCTAAACACTGGCTAGACACTTGTTAAGAAATGTTAAATGTATTACTAATATTAAAACACTGGTAAAGTTGACATTAAAAATGTCAGGTTTTGGCTGGGCGCGGTAGCTCACGCCTGTAATCCCAGCACTTTGGGAGGCCAAGGTGGGCGGATCACGAGGCCAAGAGATCGAGACCATCCTGGCCAACATGGTGAAACCCCGTCTCTACTAAAAATACAAAAATTAGCTGGGCGTGGTGGCATGCGCCTGTGGTCCCAGCTACTCTGGAGGCTGAGGCGGAAGAATCACTTGAACCCAGGAGCTAGAGGTTGCAGTGAGCTGAGATTGTGCCACTGTACTCCAGCCTGGTGACAGAGCAACTCCATCTCAAAAAAAAAAAAAATGTGGGGTTTTAATGTCCTGTCTTAGAACCGAGGGATCTGGAAACAAGACATCCACATTCCAAAATGGCAGCAGCTGGATAGAACTGGTAGGTCCTTGCTACATTCTGCTTGGTCCTGTGCTGGCTTTTCAGTTGCCTCTGTCGCCACCACTCCCTATTGCGATATCTGGCCCTCCGTCATTCATTCACATCTTTTCTGGTTCCTGTGTTATAGTTTCTAATCCCTGTACTGCAAACACCCTTCTACAATGACTTAGGATGCTGAGGATCCATATAATCTGGAATTACCTGTGTGAAAATACTCTTGCTGTTTAAACATTAAGAGGGAGAAGAAAATCTATTATGTTTCTATGAACAAGCTTAAGATGGCTTTGATTCCATGTATTCAAGGAGTATCTTGTACCAGGCTGCTGTGTGAAGGGTGCTTGCTGGCATTCGCTAGAGAGGGGTGATAGTGCACTCAGTGGTTAGCATGAACTTGGTAGAAGAGGAAACAGAAAATACACAAGCAAAGAGACAAATGAGTGTGAATGAATTAAAATCGGAGATAATTCCAGAGTGATAAAAGGACACAGATGAAGAAAAAGAACCCTTTAGGAGGAAGCTACTGTGGGCTGGGAGGTTGCTATTTAAGCTGACATCTGGAGATGTGGAAGCCAGGCAAAGGTCAGTGCGACTGGATATCTAGGGGTGAGAAAAAAGGGGAAGCAGAGAGGAAGCTGGCCAGGTGGGCAACAGCTATATCTGCAGAGATTTAGTTGATACAGCTGGGAGTCCAGGTTGATTTTCAAAACTTTTGAAAAAAAAAAAACAATAGATGGCACCATGAATGCATACCCACTTTTATAGTCATCAGGGAATCTCTGCTTTGGGAACCCACGGAGACTTAAACTGATACGAAAAAGACCCCTGCAGGCGAGCACAGTGGCTCGCATCTGTAATCCCAGCACTTTGGTAGGCCAAGGTAGGCGGATCACCTGAGGTTGGGAGTTTGAGACCAGCCTGACCAACATGGAGAAACCCTGTCTCTACCAAAAATACAAAATTAGCTGGGCATGATAGCGCATGCCTATAATCACAGCTACTCAGGAGGCTAGGGCAGGAGAATCTCTTGAACCCGGGAGGCGGAGGTTGCAGTGAGCCGTATCGCACCATTGCACTCCAGCCTGGGCAACAAGAGTGAAACTCAGTTTCAAAACAAACAAACAAACAAAAAAAAAAAAGAAAGAAAAAGACCCCTGCCTGCCTCCCTTCCTCTTTTCCAATGTTCTGACCTTTCTTCTGTGCTCTCCTGGCCCTCTGCATGGCTCCTCTCCCCATACTGTGAGTGCCCCAGTGGCTTGAGGTCACCAAGAAACTCATTTGCAGATGGAGGGTTCTTTTCTTGCAGAGATTGTGATTCAATAATTCAAGAAAAGAAAACTTGCACTTGCTGAAAATGTTCTACAAGCCAGCTACTGTGCCATATGAGTAAAAAACTTTTATTAAAATATTTTACATCTTCTGCCCTCACCCTCACCACTTAACTGTAGTTCTTTTTTTTTTTTTTTTTAGATGGAGTCTTAGTCTGTCACCCAGGCTGGAGTGATCTCAGCCCACTGCAACCTCTACCTCCTGGGTTCAAGTGATTCTCCTGCCTCAGCCTCCTGAGTAGCTAGGATTACAGGCATGTGCCACCATGCTTGGCTAATTTTTGTATTTTTAGTAGAAATGGGGTTTCACAGTGTTGGCCAGGCTGTTCTCAAACTCCTGACCTCAAGTGATTCACCCATCTCGCCCTCCCAAGGTGCTGGGATTATAGGCGTGAGCCACTGCGTCTGTCTGGCCCACTAATCCCAATTCTAACCCCATATATTATACGGTTTCCGCTTGTGTTTGAAATTTACATAAATGGAATTGTACAGTATGTACCGGCTTCTTTTGGTGAACATTATACTGGTGAGATCCAGTTATATTGTTCCTTCTAGTTGTACTTTGTTCATTGTCTTGGCCTAATGTATTCTATCATGTGAATATAGCGTAGTGTATCATTTTTACTGTAGGTGAACATTTGGGTTAGTTCCATATGGAGTTATTATGGATGGTGCTGCAATGGGTGTTCTGCACGTGTCTCTTCATACATACATGTGCCTTTCTGTTATATACCCGTGCATCATATTATGCTTTAACTGGTCCTGCCAAGCAGTTTTCTATCCTTACATCTTTTACTAACTTAAAAAAAAAGTTTTGTAGATATGGGGTCTTGCCACATTGCCCAGCCTGGCCTCAAATTCCTGGCCTCAAGCAATCCTTCAGCCTCAGCCTCCCAAGGCACTGGGATTACAGGTGTGAACCACCTTATCCTGCCTCATCCACTTTTAACAGATGCAAATATAAAGGCTCAGACAGGCATAGTCAGTACCTTAAGATCACAGAGCCAGCCATCAGCAGAATCAGAATATGAACTTGAATTTATCTGGCTCTGCTTCCCATGTTTCCTCTACCACATAATGAGCCACAGATGATTTGTGAGCTGTGTGGCTGCTGCTTTTCCAAGGCACCGCTCAGATGCCACCCTTCTCCGCAACTTTTTCCTGACCTAGCCATGAAGAGGTAACTGCTCATGCTCTGTGCTCCCCAGTCACTTTCCGAGTGACTCAACTTGGGGGAAGTTGTGTTTATTTGTCAGTACAATAGGGTATAAAAATGGAGACCTCAAGGTTAGGCATGAAGATGAAATGCACTCACTGTAAGTAAGTGCAGCATTTACACGGGTTGTGATACATAGCATAGGCTCTCAACTGAAGAGATGGATGGATGGGTCGATAAATGAGGCATAGCTGTTTCCACATACTCATCATATTTCCATGGAATGATGTTTAAGCACATTTGGGGTATATGCATGTGTATATATGTATGGTTGTCCCTGATAGATGTACAGTTATATTTACAGCTATTCCATAGGTCACCTTGTACTTGACAGAGCTCAAATAACCTTTCTCTTTTTGGGGTCTTGCTTTCCTCCTCTGTCACTGAGAGAAGCAAGTAGATTGAAATTCAGCAAACATCTGATGAACCCCTACTCTTTGCCAGGAACCTTCAGAAGTTGTATGCCCTTTAACCTGTTTATTTCCAGAAAGCATACCTAAGGGATTTTGTGCCCAATTTACAGATAGGGAAAGTGAGGCTCCGAGAGGTGAAGGAACTTTCCCAAAGTCACCAGCTTATGAGCAGCTGAGTGTTGGTAAGACTAGCTGTTGTGTCACATTCCGAGAGCAGTAGGGTTCTCTTCTTTCCTGCACCATGGTGTTTCCCTACAGGGTTTTGGGGGGCTTTGTGACTCTTTCAGGGCTCTCTGTATCCCTGGCTAAGGAGAGTTTTGCAGAGACCTGATCTGTACTTGAGAGAAGTGGTTTGGAGCCAACCTACAGTGAAGAAATAAGATAAAGCTGCAGGGGACTCTGGAGCACAGGGAAGCCAGAGGTGCCGTCAGCAAATGAAACATCATACAACCATGTGTCCCGTGTGTGGTTGGCTGCACCCAGAGAGGCCTGGCTCAGCCCCTGTCTCCATTTCTTACTGTTATGCTTAAATAACGTCCTCCCCAAATTGATGTTTACCCAGATTTTCAAAATGTAACCTTGTTTGGAAAGAGGGACTTTGCAGACGTAGTCAGTTAAGAATCTCAACATGAAGGTGGGCTCTAAATTCGATGGCTGGCATGTGAGGAGGGAGGCAGAGATCGGGTGGTACACCCACGAGCCAAGGAATGCGGAGGAGTACCAGCAGCCGCGGGAGCTAAGGAATGATTTCTTCTTTAGTGTCCCAGAAGGAACCAACCTTGCCCACACCTTGATTTGGGACTTCTGGCCCCAGAACTGAGAAAGAATAAGTTTCCGTTCTTTTAAGCTACCCCATTTGTGATGATTTGTTACAGCAGACACAAGAAACTCACATACTTGCCGACTATGCCCTCTGGGAGAAACCACTAAGCTCTCTGAGCCTGGGTTTCAATGCATGGAAAATTTGCCCAATGAATGGGAAAGACCCTGTTGGGGTCCTGAAGATGATAACTAAAGCATGCAGAGAACCTACACATGGTTATTACCTTTACGATCCTACTGTCCCTCCTGAGTGGACCCTGTCTGGAACCTGTGAATACGCAGCCCTCTCAGTCAAAGCTTTCAAAGGGAATGCACATCAGCCCAAGTTATGTGTTCCCGGGATTTCAAGGTGGCTTCTTGACTCAGCACACCCTGTTGCTTTTAGTTGCAAGCACGCACTGTCAAAGTCTCATATCCCCCTTAGAACCATAAACGCTCTAATAGCAGTAACGGGCAGCCTCGATCATGGCTAAACTTGATTACGTTCCACATAAAAATATAAAAGCTCATTTGAGCCGGGGCTCCCTCTGGGCCCATTGCCTGCACTTTTATTGAAAAGCCCACATTCCTGACTCTGTGAGCACTAATGTAAGAGCCCAGGGAGCCCACATCCCACGGACCACTGTGACATGCCAAGGCAGCCTCGGGAGCTGGGCTCTACTGGAAATCTCTGCCTCTGCTGCAGTCTGTAACTCAGAGCTCACACTTAATTCCCTGCTAACTCCTAGTTGCTCGGAGCTCCTCATATGTGCTGGCCATGCCTTTTACTTCTCTTCTTCCTGAGAGAATGGAAGGCCATGGAATCAGGGAGCTCCTCTGTTTCCTCCCCTGCTACATTCTCAAGGCCCAGCTCAGTGTCAGGTGCAGGAATGGACCAACCTCAGAGGACATGGATCCCTCCCTTCCCTACCGCGGGTCTGGCCTCTCAGTCCTGCTGCATTCTCCCCTGCCCACTCTGAGTCTTGACTTTTAGCCCCATGCCACAACTCGAGATCCAGCCGCAATTCACCTCCGTCCACCTTTCTGTGGTCCATACCATTCACCTCCTGGTTTTCACTCATGCCTGTCCCATTGCTGGGAACTTTGTCCTGTTCTTCTTCACTAACGCCTGCATGTTCCATAGGTCTCAGCACAGATACCACTTTTATTACTAGATGCCGTCTGGTGCCAAAGTTGGGCAGGGCTCTTTCTCCTATGGCCCAGCCGTGCCTCCTGAATCACCGTGACCCATGAGCACCTCCTCACTTGTTGACTTCTCTGGACACTTCTCTAGACTTTAAGCACCATGGGGTCCTGAACAAGGCCTTCTTCTTCCTTCTGTGCCCAGCACTGGCAGAGTGTCTGACTCATGGTAGTCCTTGATAAGTATCAAGTATCAAGATCCAGCCACAAGTATTGCGGGGATGAATTGACAAATTGCAGAGAGTATTGTGGGGATCAATTGACAAATTGCAGAGAGAAGAACAGGTCTCCATAGAGGCAGACACAAAGGGGAAGGAAGGAGGGGAGAGAGACAGAATGCTCTGTCAGTATGATGATAAATACAGTAAAATGTGATTCTGTAAGCATTGTCTCATTTAATCCTGGCACCAACCACATGAGAAAGCTGATAGTCTCTCCCTCTCTTTTCTTTTTTCTCCCTCCCTTCTCCCCTCCCCTTTTCCTTTTCTCCCTCTGTCGCCCAGCCTGGAGTGCAGCGGCATGATCTCTGCTCACTGCAACCTCCGCCTCCTGGGTTCAAGTGATTCTCCTGCCTTAGCCTCCTGAGTAGCTGGGATTACAAGCATGCACCACCATGTCCAGCTAATTTTTTTATTTTTAGTAGTGATGGGGTTTCACCGTGTTGGCCAGGCTGATCTTGAACCCCTGACCTCAAAGGATCCACCTGCCTTGGCCTCCCAAAGTACTAGGATTACAGCGCTAGGAGCCACTGCGCCCGGCCCCCTCTCTTTTCTTTTACACATGAAGAAAAAGTGGTCAGAGAAGTTAACCTGGTCAGTGCCAGAATCGCTGGAAGTGAGCAGGGCCAAGATTTTCATCTAGATTTGTTAGACTCTAAATCCACATTCACAGGAAGATCAGAATACGAGAAACCTAAGGAACAAAGTTCTAGGAAATATTTCTAGAAAGTGTGACTATTGAAAAAGCACAGACCTAGGGATCAAAGCATTCCCTGCCACCAGCACCTGGGTAGGCCTGGGACAAATTCCATGCTCTGGGCCCCAGATTCCTCAGCGAGAATGAAGGGGCTAGAGACATCAGGGCATTGGATTTGGTGATTTTTTTTTTTTTTTGGTGAGACAGAGTCTCACTCCGTCTCTAAGCTAGAGTGCAGTGGTGCAATCTCAGCTCACTGCAGTCTCTGACTCCCTGGTTCAAGTGATTCTCCCGCCTCACCTCCCAACTAGCTTGGATTACAGACATGCGCCACCACACCCAGCTAATTTTTGTATTTCTAGTAGAGACAGGGTTTCACCATGTTGACCAGGATGGTCCCCATCTCGTGATCTTGTGATCTGCCTGCGCCAGCCTCCCAAAGTGCTGGGATTACAGGCGTGAGCCACCACACCCGACCAGATTTGATGATTTTAATGCCCACTCAGCTCCAAAATATTCTTGAATGATGCACGATTTATGAAAAACATATATATTGAAATTTACTGATGGGGGAACAGCTGTCAGCATGAGATTTTTGTTGTATGCGTTAAAAAAAACAGATTATACAGAAATATGTATGTGTGTGTGTTTCTATGTATATGAACCCATGATCTGAAAAACGGTCACTGTGGCTTGTGGAAACTTATTAATGTCTGCTGTTCCACCCAACATCCTCAGAGAAAAAAATAAACAACTTTTGAAAGTGCTTCTCTGAGGTCAGACCAAATACTGTGGCCGCTATCAAGGTGTTTGCCTAGATTTGCCTGGATTCTTGTTCAAGCGACATCTCTCTTCTAATTAAAGGATATGATCAGTTCATTGTGTGAGTTAGCAGTCAGAACTGGCAACAGTGATGCTGACCAAGCCTGGTGAAATGGGAAGAGAAGGCAGGCCAGAGCCCAGTGAGACACATTTATAAAGCTCACAAAGAGGACAGGCTAGTTAGGGCCTGTAGTCCCACCTCTCTTTATAGTTGGTGTAAGAAGAGTGTTAATCATGTATGTATGGGCTACATGGTTGCTTAGTAAGCTGTGAGTATGTGGTTTCTTCTGCAAGGTGATTTCTTTCTGATAAAGAGATTGTATTGTAGTGTTTGTTTGCTCATTTATTGAATACACACACACACACACACACACATACACACACACGTGCCAGATACTGTACTTGGTAATAGTAGTTAGTCCTTGCTCTTGTGAGGTTTATAACAAAGTTGGGCAGTGTGGTTTGCAGAATAGTGATCCCTCGAAGTGTCCAAATCCTAATCCCAAGAAGTTGTAAAGATATTTCCTTACAGGACAAAAAGAAATTTTCAGATGTGAAGGACTTTAAGATGAGGAGCTTAACCTGGATTATGCAGGTGGACACGATGTTATCACAAGGGTTCTTGATGAAAGAGGCGGGCAGAGGGTCAGGAGGATTTGAATATGGAGAAGGGGCTGCAAGCCAAAGAAGGCAGGTGGTTTGTAGAAACCAGGAGGTGTAAGCAGATGAGTTCTCACCCCAGAAGGCCTCCAGAAGGAGCACAGTCCTGTGGGTCCATTTCAGATGCCTCCCTTCCAGAACTGTAGGAAAATAAACTTGCATTGTTTTAAGCCACTAAGTTTGTGATAGCTTGTTATGCAGCAATCAGAAACTAATAGAGGGAGAAAGTCTTTAATCAGAAAATTAGAAGATTAAATACATAATTTCATAGTGTGGTTCTGGAGGGACAGGAAGGAGAACAGGATGATATGAGCAGGTCCAGGAGAGACCATAGAAACCAATGGGTGGAGAAGGCTTCCCTGAAGGAGAAGGATACTCACTTGTGGGCTAAGGTACATGCAGCAGAAAATTCCATGTAGAGTATATTCTGAGTGAGGGACCCAAGCAGGAAATGAACACAGCATGGTTTAGAAAGTGGAGGGATGCCAGAGGGCCTGGTGCACAGAGGGTGAGGTGGAGATAGTGCAGACTCATCCTGGATTTCCATGGAAGATGGATCACGCAGCCTTTGCAAACTGGCTTAGAAACTTGGGTTCTTAACTGAAGAGAAATGGGAATATTTTGAATACCATTGCGCTGTAGTGAGACTTGGTCAGATTTATACTTTGGAACTGTGCCATCCAGTTCAGTAGCCATTAGCTATGTGTGGCTCTGTACCTTTAAATGACTAAAAACTTGGTAATTTAAAATGTCAGCTGTTCAGTCCCACTGGCTGCATTTCAAGCACTCAATAAGCCCATGTGGTTCGTGGCTACCACATAGGATAGCAGGTGTAAAAGACTCCCTGCGCTGCAGAAAGTACAGTGGAAGGTGCTGCTTTAGAAGAAGCACCTGACTGCAGGGTGGAGTGTCGACCGGATGAAGATAAGAAAGGATGTAGGAGAGCACCTGGGAAGGAGCTTCTCAGTATTCCATGCAGGTCGATGCTGGTTCAACCGAAGATGGTGGCAGTGGGTATGCACGTAAGTGGATGGATTTGAAATCGGTTTAGCAGGGGGCCATGAATTTTGTTTCTCAGATATTGGCAAGTTGAAGCCCTGCTTGGGGCCTTCCTTGGAAGTGTTACCTAAGAGGAGTTGCTTACGTTCTCAGAGCCTGAGTTTTCTCACCTGTGAATGGAAATAATTCCTATTTCAAAAACAATACGGTGATGCAAAATCCCTGGAATCATGGGTGTTCAATAAAGGGCACATCTCATATGTTTTATACACTTCTAAGTTAAAGTGGTCTTCTGTATACCGTTAAGGAGAGGAGGTGACCCAGGTGGGAAGCAGTCCCCCACACCCTCGTGGGTGCAGAGGGGCTTGAAAATGCATTTGCGTAGCTATTTCCTAGCAAGTCACTGTGGAATTATAAACAGCTGTCAACCAGGTGGGCCCTTGCTTTCCAAAGCAGAGATTGATCAGAGTGTCTCCCACTCAGCCGGACAAGCCCTTGACTTTGGTGTGAAGGTCATGGGGGAAAAGTACAGAGGGAAGGAGCCATATGCGGAAAATGAGCAATTCTGTTCCCACCATGACGGCAGGGCGCCCAAATGGAGCTATTTTGTAGTCAGAATGCCACGTAGGACCACACTAGGAGAGCAAGCTTGGAGGAGGCAAGGAGAAGAACGTGCCATCCGTGTAGAGAAGATAATTGAATCCATGGGAGGTCGACTGGGGTTCATTTCACAGGGAGCCGCACAAAAGTACACGGCTCGCTCAAAGACAATGCAGGCCTTCACAGAGAACCGCTAAGGGGAGCGCATTTCTATATTAAGGGCACAACATACTCTAAGTGAGACACACTGTTATGCCTCTTCTTCCCAGCCACAGCCTGGAAATAGCCATAAAAGAAATGAAGTATATTTGCCTTGTTAACACAGTTTGTATTACATATTCATAAACCATTTTGTGAAACTGCAAGGGAAAGATTCAATTGTCTTGGAAGCTGATAATGGCCAAACAGCCACACAGAAAGCAGGAAGCATGTTATGGAATTAGCTGCACAATGAATGAAATGTAACGCCTGTAATAAACCCATTCAGATATAAATTATGGCAGGGTAGATGCAATGTTTGTTAAGCAATAAAGCTTGCCACCCTACACAGGAAATTGAATGAGATTTATCATAAAATATGGTGGAGAATATGCTAAGAATCTGGCTCCTCAAACTGGGCTTAATCAAAACAATCTAGAGAGCAGTTTTCCAGGAACAGGAAACCAAAAGAAAACGATGACTGTGGGTCCTAAGGGCATTTTGACATTGCGACCCTAAATACCCTTGCACTCAAGAAATTCCACAGAGGATATTTGCATTTTGAAAAAGTTTTGTTTTGATTTTTCCTTGGAGAATTACCAAAATGTCTTGAGCTCTGGAAATACAAAATTTGACCAATAATTGGCTTCCTGGTTAGATTGGGATGTAATTCAAGGACAGGGAACATGTCCAAGTGACACTGGGCTCTTGGTTTCCCTTGGAAATGGTTGAGGTTGTCGATTCCCAGTGAGGCAACTGGGTCTCAGAATGCGCTGTGAGATGTTTGACTGGGTCCCAGAAGGACGTGTGGCTTATTTTCTCAGAAGACCTCCTTGAATCTTCCACACAAACTGCTAAATGAATAGAAGGGTACTTGGTGTATTATCTCTCATAGCTGGGAGGTTGACTTTATCTCAGACTCCCACTTTCTGGGAAAAATAAAATTGAATCAAGTAAAATAAAACAAGAATTAACCCAGCATGATGCAGGCTTTCTGGTATTGTTACTTGAAAAGAACTCCAAATATTTTATGGCTTTACAAGTTGAAGTCAATGTTTTTAGTGTATTGAGAACAATGAAAAATACCTTAGGAATGTATTATAGTCCCAGAGTTGGATTAAGACTGTTGGAAAGCCAAAAGGAATTTTCTGCCTGCTAACAACATTACCCTGCAATCTAATGAAATAATCTCCCTAAAGCCAGGTTTATGGAATAAGCTGATTTCCCACTTGTGGTTAAAAATAAAACAAACAAATGTCCTCTTTGGTCAACTTGCCTCTCAGTCCATATACTGTTAAACTATGCTTTGGAAATGGCAAAACGGTATGACTTAATGGGTCAATTATGACATTTTAGAAATACAGACTATACTGACTGGCAGTGAAGTAACCAGAGAATTTAAATTGGCTACAGGGTCCAACACATGGAGTTGTTACTGATAAATTCAGCTGCGTCATCTTCACTGTCTTCATAGACGGTGTGTGTGTGTACATACCCATGCATGTGTACGTGCATATGTATATGTATATGTAAGAATCTGCTAGAAAAGCTAGGCAATAACAAAAAGATTGGAAAATAGAAATATGTAAGATTCTACATTTTTGTATGTTTTAGAGATGAGGTCTCACTCTGTTGCCCAGGCTGGAGTGCAGCGGCTATTCACAGGCAAGATCAATGTGTACTGTAGTCTCAAACTCCACTCCTCAAGTGATCCTCCTACCTCAGCCTCCCTAATAGCTCACACCACAGTGTCCAGCTCAAGATTCCAAAACATTGACAAACAAACAAAATCTCTACTTCCCTCTCCTCAACGAAACTCATTCTCCTTACTCCTTTTCCTAGTTAAGATGAAGTAATTGCCAAGTCTTTGGAAAGATACCCATAGTAACAGAGTAGTGAAATAAAACAAAGACAGACGTGTCCCTCAGTATCTGATTTAGGAGCATAGCGCCAACTACCTGCCTTTAAATGGCTACTTATTTCTCACTTGCTATCACCTCATTTACTTCTCATGAATATCTCTGCAGAGCAGGAATCACTGTAGCCATTTTCTAGATTAGGGCATAGAGGAAGCTCATGTATCGTTAAGAGAGAAACAAACAAACAAACAGCAAAAACCGAAACGATTTTCAGCTGCAAGAAACAGACACCTGAACTTAAAGTGATAAAACACATGGGGGGTTAACTCGTCCTTTATAACGAAGAAGTCTAGTCATAAGCCTTTCAGAACTTTTGTAATAGAATATGCTGGTAAATGTCTACACCCTTTTTCTCTTTCCTCACCACCATCCTGTAGACTTTTCAGGATGAAAAAGGGTGAAGGACAAGAGGATGAATAGCCACACCACAGAGATCGTCCCTTTATGTCACCAAAACTAAAGCTTCCCCAGAAGTCCATCCTGCAGACTTTTCCACATTTGCTTCATTGATCAGAAGTTGCTTCTTGGCCACATGTAGCTGAGAAGTGGCCAGAGAGAAGGGACTTAGGAAGGGGTCATGGCAGCCAACCTGCGGTACCTGACACACTCAGAAGTTTTTAAATATTTGCACAAGTGTGTATCTTTTAAAGAAGAACAGGAGCCTATAGACTTAGCATTCAAAGCTGGTATTCTTTTCATTAAGCCTAGCTATCTGCATTGCTATATCAGTATTTCTTTTTCTTTTAGCTCAAAATTATACCTATTAATTATATCTTTGTTAAAGTGAAGAAGTTTCAGAAACTAATATGCATGAATTAAATGTAAGGGTGAATTTGCCCAATTGGTACTTTATAATAGAAATTCTACTGAACTAGATAGGAATTGGACAGATCTACCCACTGAAGATTTCCAAGGCCTGGTTTATGATTCTGAATTAGTTTAATCAATTTGGGTAATTTAGCATAATTTCTGAGCCATTTGGTTTTTATGGAGAGACTAGGTAAGGCAGATGTTAGGCCTGCTTTTTAGAGCCTTCTAAGCACAAGGGGCTCTACTTCCAGTTGAAAACCCTAATGTGTATTATATTTCTCTCTGAAATGAGCATTATATAATCCTCACTCTAATGTGCATTATAGATTGGTTAACCAGGATAATAGTGGTTGTTTAACTAGTGGTACCAGCCATTTTCTCTCACCTGGAAGAGAATCAGAATTTGAACAGAGAGTTTCAGAGTCCAAGGGAAAAAAAGAATATTATTTCCCTTTAGAAACCTCTTTTTTTTTTTTTTTTTTAAACAGCGTTTCGCTCTTGTTGCCCAGGCTGGAGTGCAGCGGTGCAGTCTTGGCTCACCACAACTTCCACATCTGGGTTCAAGCGATTCTACTGCCCCAGCCTCCCAAGTAGCTGGGGTTACAGGCATGTGCCACCAAGCCCGCCTAATTTTGTAATTTCAGTAGAGATGGGGTTTCTCTATGTTGGTCAGGTTGATCTCGAACTCCCGACCTCAGGTGATCCACCCGCCTCAGCCTCCCAAAGTGCTGGGATTACAGGCATGAGCCACTGCACCTGGCCCTAAAAATCTCTTTTATGTCAACTCACCTGCACCTAGACTATGGGCACAGCCAGTTTAGGGTGAGCACCACTCAACGTACATGATTCAATGTGGCCGTATTCCACAGCACAGCCTCTTCCACGTAACATGTATGTAAGAGGAAACTTGGAGAAAAATACCTGGAAAAAAAAAAAACATGCTATAGGCTACACTTGCCTCTAAGGCAACATTTACCTTTAAGACACTCTTCAGGGAAATGGAAGAAGCAAATGTTACAGCCTGCACTTAGATCACCAACACTTCATTCAAAGCTCAGGGTCTTTGTTTAATAGAATTGGTTTGAGGTAGAAACTCTCCAAAGTTTCAGTCATCTATTACATTTCTGTGTGATAAACCACCATAAAATTCAGTGACTTAAGACGACACCCATGCACCAGCCTGGTTCTGCAGTTTCAGCAAGGTTGGGTGGAGGTGGGTTGTCTCTATTCCAGGTGATGTTGCTGTCATGTGACTAATTTATCTGGGTGCTCTGCTGTGGGGAATGTCTGGCAGTGGCTCATTTTCTCTCTGTCTCTGCATGGTCTCCCACTCAGGTGTCTTTTCTGAGCTTCTTTACATGACAGCTAGATCCCCAGAGAATGACTGTAGAACCTTCCAGGTTAAGAACCGTATTTCAGAATTCACACATCACTCTGCCTTGTCACCTTGGCCACAGAAGCACAGTCACACCTAGATTTCAGAGATGGGGAAACATCCTCCAACTCTATGCAAACAGTGGCACGTTCTCACAGGGATGGCAGGGATGGTCGGTGACCATCTGTGCAGACAACTTAAATGCTCAGATTATCTCTGAAGACCATCGATTACCTCGAGGAGTCATCTTGCTTTCCCAGGAACCTATGCATCCCTCACATGAAGCAGTAGTGCGTGAAGAGAGTTTCAGAGATTCTTCATCTCACTCTTCACTTTACTACTGTCATATCTTGATCAAGTTGCTTAATGCCTTTAAGCTTCAGTGTTAGCATCAGTCAAATAAAGACAGCATCAGTGCTCTCCCCATCGGCTACGTGAAGTATCTTACAGAGTTAATCCATATTAAACCATTGAGGGCAGTGCCTCCAGAGAGTTGGGGCTCAATAACCTTGAGTTGCACTGCCTTCTTCTCTACCCTGAAAGCTTCTAAGGGTGAGACTGATGTCTTTATCTTTGTACCCCAGGGAAAAGATTAGACTGTTGCAGGCACTGAGCAATTATGTAATAAATGATTGAATGATGAACCAGGCTTTCTCTTTATGCCCACCTGAAGGCAGAGGTTTATTTATAAAAAATATCAAAATGGGGCAGCATATGTTTTATGTGCCATTGCCATGAGTACTTACCCATTCATTCATTCAGCAAATACTTACTGAGCACCTATGATGAGTTTGGCAGTCCGTTTGGTTCTGGAGATAACATTGTAAATAAGCTATGCATAGTCCCCCTTCTTATGGTCTTTATATTCTAGCGAGAGGAGGAAGAAAGGTAAACTGAGTACATAAGATACTGTTTGATAGTAAAATGTGTGTTATGAAGGAAATAGTTATATGATAGAGTCCCTTGTGGAACCAGGAGTGGGATGGAATGCAGCTTGGGTTGGCAAATCAGCTCCTGAAAAGTTGGAATTTTAGCAGAGATCTAAAGAAGAGAAAATGTCAATCACTGACAGCTCTGTGGATAGAATGTTCAAGAAAGAGAGAGGAGCAAGGACAATAGCTTGTGGTGGATATGAATGTAGTGGGTTTGAAAATTACAAAGAAGCCCTAAGTGCCTGGTTCATGCTGAACAAAAAAGAGGAAAGATAGGCTGGGGCTGAATGGTGTGGCCCCTTTAACGGAAATTTTACTCTGAGTGCAATGGAATACAGTGGAAGGGATTTAAGCATGGCAGTTGAAAACAGCTTTCGTTGCTTGGATTTCATCCTTGGATTGTTTTATTGCTGACGGATGGACTTCCAACACAGTCATCGTCTCACATCCATGGACGTTGGGAAATTCTGTTCTTGGGAGGTATGTGTGAGTGAGAGGATGTAGTGATGGTGGTGGTATTAGGCTGTTGGAGAGGATCCTTTCCCATGAACGTTGGAAGTATATTGATCCGGATTGTCCAGATTCTTTCTGCACCAAGAATGAAATGATGATATTTCACTCTGACTCTATGCCAGGCACGTCTAGAGCTTTACAAACATTGCTGTGGTTGATTTTCACAGAATCCCAAGAGATCGGTGCTGTTGGCATCTTCCTCTTACAGATGAGCACACTGAGACTCCTCTGCAGGGTGAAGTGCCAGCCCGAGGCTCACCAGCCGGGGGATTTGAATGGAACGCCTGGACCTTCTCTCTCCAGCACATTTCACAATTCTTCTCATCTGCACCTCCTCCCGAGAAACCTCCCCAGACAGCACAGATAGATGGGGAAAGAAACTCGGTGCTAAGTTACAAGATGTTCTCTAGAACTTGCGGAAATCATAGGGTGGGAGAACTGTGCTGGTTTTCCAACAATGATCCTAATGAGCAATTTAGCGATGAGCGGTGCACATGTGTTGGGGGCTGAAGCACAGTCTGCCTTCGGCACACATTTGTATCATTGTTTGGTGTCTGTATACAACTTGAGATTTCCAAAATGCTACCCGAGGAAGTGGAGGAATGGCATTCCTCCAATTTTATAGATTCGGGGCTGAGGCAAGCTAAATGTTGGCCTCAAGTCACACAGAAAGATGATGGAAGCTTCAGAGGACCAAATGGAGAAGTAGTATCCCATGCCATTCCATCCAGATGTTAAGTGACTTGACTTTCACCTGCGGTCAGTATTTCCAGGATAGGTTTGCTAGGTCAAGCTTCATCAATCACTTCTTTCATTTATTCAACAAACATTAAATGCCTGCCAGGTCTCAGGCACTCTGTTACATGAGGTAGGAGAAGGATACATCAGACAAGCTCCCAGCCCTTGAAAAGCTGTCTACTGTTTCTACTTGGACCTTTCCCTCAATCTCAGTGTGCCCCAACCCAATACAGTGGTGGTTAATGACGTGGTCTCTGACCTAAGACTGCCTGGGTTCAAACCCTGGCTCAGTGTGACCTTGGACTAGTGCTTTAATTTTTCGGCCCTCCAGTTTCTTCATTTATAAAGCTGTGAGATTAGTAGTACATACTAGTACATAAATAAAAGAATTGTCATGGATATGAAATGATACAATGCAGTGTTTCTGTATTTCTTTGATGATAAGGATCACCCAGGTCACTTCTTAAGAATACAGCTTCCTGGGACACTGCCTTGGAAATTCTGATTCAGTGGCTTTGGGGTCCAAGACCTTGTGATTTGTTTTTGGTTTTGCTTTTTTTTTTTTTAACCAGTATTCCAGATCATAGTTTTCACCATGATACTTTGGAAAACACTAACATAATTAGTGTTGTATAATGGAAAGCAGTGATTCTCAACCTTGGCTGCACAGTGAAGTTACTTTAAAGATACAGATGCCTGAGTTACACTTAAAAGAATCTGTTTCAATAGGTTGGGGTACAGATTGGGAGGTTTAGGGGCTTCCCAGGTATTTCTAATGTGTAGCCACATTTGAGAACACCTGATAGAAAATATTTAGCACAGTATCTGGCATAAGCAGTATGTAATAAATGCATCATCATTATTATCTTCTTTATTGTCCCACAAGCAGATAAGAAACAGGCAATTAGGAAGAAAATTAAGAAGGTCAACACATGTGTAAGAATGATGACAAGGGCATCCTGAAGTTCTATGGCATTTAGATTATTTCATGGTCTCCTAACCTTAAACATTTTTGTTTTTTTCCCTTCTTGGTTAAAGCTCTGTCAGGTGCAAGATTGTATTTTTTTGTTTCCATTTTTATATATTCTCTCAAAGATTCACCCAATGCCTTATAACATAACAGCAGGTACTACATAATGATTAGTATGTAGATTAAGTAAAATAAATGCATTTGTAGAGAGATATCAAGAACAGAATACTGCAGGAATGATGAGGAGAAAGACAATTTCAAACTGTGGAAGAATATGTCAGTTGACATTTGAAGAGTGGTTTGAATTTTGTTGAGTGGAGTGAGGATATTTTGGCAGGAGAAATGGCTTGAGCCAGTTTGGAGAAGATGCCGTTAAGTACGTACAAAGAAAAAGGGACAATCAAATTTGACTGGAGTGTTGAATATAGGAAATATCACAAGGAGATCTGAACTGAAAGGGCAAGTGGAAGAGGCAAAGGGAAACTGAGGCACAGAGTAATTGAGTCACTTGCCCAAGGCATACTGTGGTTGGTCTGGAATTGGAAGCATGGCTCAGGCATCTCCCACAGCCCACAACCGGAAGCTGGTAAACCCTACTGTCTCCCCATGTCTTGAAATGTAGGGGTTTATTGAAATATTCCTGAGCAGAAGCCTCAGACTGACTTTGCAGAATAATCCTCTTGGCAACAGTGAGGAGGAAAGACTACAGAGACCTAGAAATCAAGAGATCAGTTTTTGCCAAAGTCTTTCCTTCTTACATAGTGTGAGTGACACACACACTTGCCACAGACACACAAAACCAGCGCTGAGGTCAGTACACAAAGTGCATAAACACATCATGCCTTTTAGTTCCCTGGATGGAGACGGGCCACAGATTTGCATCCTAGTGGTTTGGCAACTTACACGAAGAGGGGCATAAAGAAAAACAGAATCCTCGTTCGGGGGTGTCCTGCCCTCACCGTTACTGACACCAGAGAGCAGATCCCTGCTGGGGTTCTGAAAGTGAGGGACCCTTGCCAAATGCTGAATGTTGCTCTCAGGTTGAAAACAGCAGAGTCCATAGTACAGCTTCCTGAATGGCCCTTAACAAAGGGGGTCTTGCCGACGTGGAAGGCTCAATTTTAGTGGTGAAGTATCTGCTGAGTGGTTCTGGCCACTCAGATTTAATATTTTTAAAGCATTTTCCTTTATATATGACTATACATAAACATATAATAATTTTTATAATTTTTTTTATAAAACCATACTTTTGCTTCCCAAAAGGAACAGTTGCCTTTTTAACGTTGACTAAATGATCAGTTCCTACTGTATTCCATTTTATTTCTAGTGTTGGAAATCTAAGGCTGGGCTTTTCAATATGTATATTGTAATTTCTTGCTGTCATATCTTAAGCATGTATAATGAAATGTCAATAGCTGCTGTAGTATATTAATAGGAATCTTCCTAATGGTATGTTAAATAGGACAGTAGCAGCCCAGCTTTGCTCCCTTGATGGTTTTAAGTGGCTTTATGCATTCTTTGTACCTTGTTTGTATGGGTAGGTCCTTGTGTTTAAAGTTGCCTAAAGTTCATCTAGCCGTGATCCCTTCCTCTTCCCTTTTCACCACTTCCTAATCATAAGATGTTGCAAATTCAGTGTAAACAACGTCACCACCATCCTTGTTGTACGACAGCAGTATCAGGCAGGCAAAGGGGGATGGAAAAGCAGTAAGTGAACAGTAATTAAGCACCTGCTCTGTGTCAGGCCCTTTCCACTTTAACTATTTGAATGAGACAACACATCAGATGATATGCACAAGTCTCCCAGAATAACAAGGAAGGTGAGGTTTACAGAAGCCAAATAGCATGTCCACATTTACACAGTAAGTGTTAAAGAAAAATTCAATTGCAATTCTGACTGCAGTGCCTAGGTTCTGTCCATGAAAATATACATTCCCAAGGATAAACCTGAAAACATAGATGCAGCAGGTTTCAATTCCAGGTAAAATGATGTATGCACATTCCATCCTGTCTCTTCTGTTGAAGAAAGCTATTAAAGCTCAATAAAATACTTAGAGAAGCTATCTGAAGGCTCTGAAGGTAAATAGTAGCATAGTAGATTGGGAAACAGACCAGAATTCAAAGTACCATTGATCCAGTGGTGAGTTTGCTATCTTATTTCATCCTCTATCCTGCAGCCTGGACTCGAGGCAGCTCAAAACACGAAAGTGGGCATCCATGAATACAGAAAGAACTCACAACCATTTAGCTCTTCCTTAAGCAACAAGAAAGGGGACTTACAATGCTTAAAGACAGTGGGAGAAATCCCTCACTTTGGAAAATTCCTTTGCTCTCTTCTGCCCCAGCGCCCAGCCAGTCATTGCATGGTGGTGGCAGTGCAGCGTCATGATGGCGATGGAGATATGCAAGCTGCTAAAACTCTGGTGGAGATGAACCTTCCTCTAATTGGTTCCAAGGATGTGGCAAATCCTCGTGGCTTTTTCCCTCCTCTATCTTCCTGCTGGTTGTTTGCGGATGTAGGTACAGTTATAAGAAACCTGCAGCAGAGCAATGAAATTAAAGCCCCAGCTGTCTGGTGGGTAACCAAAAAAGGAAGCCTTGGAATGGCAGGAAGTACTACGGAGGGAGGAACTTAAGAATACAGTAACCCCCTTATGTTTATGCATGAACTCCCGGGCTGACTGTCCCACTGGGCATGTCTGTTTCTAATGACAAAGAGCATACTAAAGACTTGAAGAATTGAACTAAGGGAGAGACCACCGCCCAAGTCTCAGACAGCTCACTGGGTGGGGAACAGGCAGGACAAATCCAAATAGCACTATAGTCTTTGAAACAGGACTGAACTTGAAACTACAACCA
Organism: Cacajao melanocephalus; assembly: GCA_963573385.1. NCBI lineage: Eukaryota > Metazoa > Chordata > Mammalia > Primates > Pitheciidae > Cacajao > Cacajao melanocephalus. Next base: position 182,213 of record CAUYLG010026991.1, read on the forward strand.
ACAAACATTTGGGGAAAATTTGCAGCCTGACCCAATACGGTTGATTGCCTGGTACAACAAAAATGTCAATGTTTACTATACAATTTGAACAAGATCCTATGTTACCTAGCTTAATATTTAAAAGTTCCAAGATTATAATCCAACACTATATGGCTTTCGGAAAACCAGAAAACTATCCATTTGAATGGGAAGAGATACAAGCCAATGACCAGACGACAAAGGTATCTGATAAAAACTTTAAAACAGTTATTATTAAAATATCCAAGAAGTAAAGATGTATACTTTTAAAAATACTTAAAATGTCTTTAATGATGGTCTTTACTATCTGTATTTGTCAGGATTCTCTAGAGAAAAAGGACAAACGATATATACAGATAAAGAGAAGGATTTTTTTTTTCTTTGAATTTTTACTTTTAGTTCTGGGGATACATGTGCAGGATGTGTAGGTTTGTTACATAGGTAAATGTATGCCGTGGTGATTTGCTGCATCTATCAACTCATCACCTAGGTATTAATCCCAGCATGCTTTAGCTATTTTTCCTAATGCCCTCCCTCACCTCCCCCACCCCCCATGTGTATTGTTCTCCTCCCTGTGTCCATGTGTTCTCTTTGTTCAGTTCCCACTTATAAGTGAGAACCCATGGTGTTTGATTTTCTGTTCCTGTGTTAGTTTGCTGAGGATAATGGCTTCCAGCTTCATCCATATCTTTGCAAAGGACATGATCTCATTCCTTTTTATGACTGCATAGTATTCCATAGTGTAGACGTACCACATTTTCTTTATCCAGTCTATCGTTGATGGACAAGAGAGGAATTTTATTATAAGGAATTGGCTCACATGGTTGTGGAGGCTGAAATGTTGCGAGATCTATAGTCCAAAGTCCTGAGAACCAAGAAAGCCAATGGTGCAAGTTTCAGTCCAGGTCCAAAAGCAGTACACCAGTGCAAGACCATCAGGCAGAGGGAGAAAATTCTTCCTTATCTGCCTTTGTCTATGCAGGTTTCCAGTGAATTGGATGAGGCCCACCCACACAATCTGCTTACACAGCATACCAGTGCTTATGTAAATCTCATCCAATCTTAGCACTCCTGTTAAAAATGTTTATGGAAGTCCTAGCCAGTATTGTAAGGCAAGCAAAAGAAATAAAATATATATATAGATTAGAAAGAAAGAATTCATGTTTACAGAATACACTATTGGATTTGTAGAAAATCCCAGGGACTCTATGAAAAACAGCAACAAAAATATAAACTCTTAGTACTAACAAGTTTGTTTAGAAAAATCATAGAATGCAAAGTTACTGCACAGCTCACTGTATTTCTATATACTAGCAGTGACAAACTGAAATCAAAATTTAAAAACAAAAATAATACAATCTACAACAGCTCAAAAGGATATAATATCTATATATAAATCTAAAAGTCATATGCAAGATCTATATTCTGAAAACAATAAAGTGGCCATAAAAGCAGACCTATATAAATAGAAAAGTATACCGTGATCATGGATAGGAAGATTCAACATAGTAAAATATCAGTTCTCTCCAAATTGATCTATAGGTTTAATACACTTCCAGTTTACATCTCAGCAGATTTTTTTCTAGATGAAAAGAAACTGATTCTAAAATCTGTAGAGGAGGGCAAAGGAAGTGAACCAACTATAAAAGTTTTGTAAAAGAAAAATAAAGTTAGAAAAATCAGTCTACCTAATTGTAAGAGTTACTGTATAAATCTACAGTAATAGAGACAGTGGTTTATTTGTTACAGGAGAGACATAAATCAAATGGAAAAATAGTTCAGAAATAGACCCACACAAATATGGCCATTTGATATTTGAAAAAGTTATAATGGCACTTCAGTGAAGAAAGGATATTCTTTATAATAAATGTTATTATAAAATTGGGTATATTAATAAAAGAACGTCAACCTAAACTTCACACCCTACACAGAATTAGCTCAAATTACATTATAGATCTAAAAGTAGAATGGAAAAATTAAAACTCTTAGAAAAAAATTTTAGAATTTTAGAAAATATTTGTCACCAGGAGAGAGAAAAAGAGTTCTTAGACAAGATATCAAAAGCATAATTTATTAAAGAAAGAACATTTATAATTGAGTTCCATCACAGTTAAAACTGTTTGTTCTGTGAAAGACAAGGCTATAAAAATGAAAAGATTGAGGCATGGTGGCTCACGTCTGTAATCCCAGCACATGGAATTCCAAGGTGGGAAGAACGCTTAAGCCCAAGAGTCCGAGACCAGCTTGGGCAATGTAGTGAGACCCTGACAGTACAAAACAAACAATTAGTTGGGCATAGTTGCATGTGCCTGTAGTCCCAGCTATGCAGGAGGCTGAAGTGGGAGAATCACTTGAGCCCAAGAAGGTTAGGCTGCAGGGAGCCATGACTGTGCGACTGCACTGCAGCCTGGGTAACAGAACAAGACCCTGTCTCAATCAATCAATCAATAAAGTGAATATATGAGTGCATATATACATGTATCTTTTTTGATATAATTATTTTTTATCTTCAGGCAAATATTAAATCATGTCTTTTACAGCCACATGAATGTAACTGGAGGCCGTTATCCTAAGTGAAATAACTCAGAAAGACAAATACTGCATATTCTCTAAGGTGATGTGTACACATGGATGTAGAGTGTTGAATGATAGACATTAGAGACCCTGAAGGATGAGGAGGGAGTGGAAGGTGGGGTGAATGATGAGAAATTACTTAATGGGTACAATATATGTTATTTGGGTGATAGAGTAAAAGCTCATATTCACCAGTATGCAATATATCCATGTAACGAAATTGCACTTGTACCTCATAAACTTATACAAAGACTAGAAAGAAAAAAAAATGAAAAGATAAGTTACATACTAGGAGAAAATATCTGGAAATCACATGTACAACAAAGATCTTATATACAGAATATATAAAGAAATCTCAAAGCTCAACAGTAATAAAGCAAAAACCTAACTTTGAAAAATGAGCAAAAATCTTGAATAGATACTTCACTGAAAAGAATATACAGAAGGCAAATTAGCACATGAAAAGATGTTTCCTCATCAGCAATTGGGGAAATGCAAATAAAACCATGATGAGATACTACTACATGCTTATTATAGTGGCAAAAAAATACTGATGCTATCAAGTGATGATGAGAATGTGGAGCAGCTGGAACTCTAATATGTTGTTGATGGGAATCTCAAATGGTGCAACCACTCTGGAAAAAAATTTGGTAGTATTCCATAAAGTTAAACGCATACTTACCATATGATCTAGCAGTCTCACTTCTGGGTATTTACCCTAGAGAAATGAAAACTTATGTTCACATAAAAACCTGCACATGAATATTTATCACAGCTCTCTTCATAATTGCTAAAAATTGGAAACAAACCAAATGTCCTTCAGTGGATGAGTGGTAAACAAAACAGGTTGCATCTATCCAATGGAGTACTTTCAGGAATAAAATGAAATATTGTTGATACACACAACTTGGATGGATCCAAAAGACATTACACTGGGTAAAATAAGGCAGTTTCAAAAGGTTTTGTTATATTCTGTTTATATGACATTCTTGAAAAGACCAAACTATAGTGACAGAGAATGAATCAGTGATTATCAAGTATTAGGGATGGGAGGAGAGGGTGCTATAAAGAGATGTCACAAGGGTTTTTTCGGGAGGGTGATAGAGCTGTTCTGATTGTGACAGTAGTTACATGAATTGATGCTTGTGATAAAATTTACAGAACTACACATACACAAAGCGAATTTTACTGAGTGTGAATCTAAAACTAATTGAAAATATTAAGTATAGCAATCATTTCTTATTAAACTTTTATTTTTAATTACAAATGTGTTTCACAAATAAATTCTCATTGCAAAAATATGAGAATAATAAAAATGCAGATAAAGTCCCTGTGTCACCTAGATTAAAACTGTCAATCTCTCTTTGCCAAGAGTAATCCCTTTTATCAAATATTTTATGTTCTTATAAAGTGGCAATGATTTATAAAGCCTGGAATTTTGTCTCAAATGCCCAAGTCTTGAATTATAAAATAAATAAATAAGTAAAAGTACCCCAAGCATTTAAATACATTGAAAAGACTAATGCAAAGTGAATGATAATGCCAGTATTATAACACAAACACGTGCCTACTTTTTACATTTTATTGTTATTATTTTCTATTATTGTCTACCATATTCATACATACCCCAGCTTGTTGAGTGTTGTTGTACTGTTTGTTTTATATGACTAATTTTATTCCTTTATAGCCTTCACATCTAAACTCTCCTCTATCAATCATGGACTATCACAAAATCAATCTCAGTGCAGATGTTAAGAATAGACATGTAACAGATGCAAAATTACAACAGAAACAAATCACTCTCTTTTGATCTGCTAGTCGCTTATACTTTCTCTTGGCTTTTGTGACTTGAATGTTCTGCACCCCATCTTTTGCCTTGTGTTTCCAACTAAATCCGCTGGGTTTGCATATTTCTGGTTTTAAATTTTAGGTCCATTTCCCCGGTTCTGACAGTCTCTCCTGTTTTAGTGTGGGGTCATTCCAGCTTGAACTGGTCATGGCATCTCTGTTTGGTACACGTTTGGGGACTTCCCTGTTGGTCGATGAATTGCCCCATAGATAGATCATCTGCTAATGTAAAAGCAATTCTTGGACTCAGGGTCAAGTCTCAGGCATAGTCAGTCTTTTTTCTTGTCTTACGTTTCCACATTCTGTATACTCCCCTCTTTGATCAATCAATCATAGATGATATCTCCATGCTGCCACTAACTGGACCATATTTTAATCACATTAGTTAGTCCAATTGTCAAGTGGCAAAAATTAGATTAGGAACTTGAATAGTTGAGCTGATAGGGTTGTCTCATGCCAGTGGTTATAATGGTTCAGTGATTGTAACTGGATCACATTGAATATTTGGGATCCAATCCATGGAATGGAAATTGACCTAAAGCAGTCAGTCTGGTCTTTTGGTGAAATCCAGACTTAGTTGTTTTTTATAAGCATCATCTTTTTCAATAGGATCACAAAGCCACCTTCAATTATCATTTGTTGTCATTTGTGTCTTCATTTACATGAGTCTTCTTTGATAAACTCTGTCATACAATAGCCATCATCATATCCACAGACATGGTGATAATGTGCTATGTGATTATAAGTAATATTTTTTTTCCAGTCCCCCAAATTCCTGTGACATTCATTATATTGCTTTTAATAACAAAATGACAACCCAAACAGAGGCAACCTTTGCAGATGGATCTGGGAAGAGATAAGCTTCCTTTACATTGTAACCTCCACAAAAAGAGACACTTTGCCTATCTGATCTACTGCTACTTTCCTAGCACCAAGACAAGCAAAGCACCATGGCACACATTTACCTATGTAACAAACCTGCACATCCTGCACGTGTATCTCCAGAACTAAAAGTAAAAATTAAAAGAAAAAAAATCCTTCTCTTTATCTGTATATATCGTTTTTCCTGTTTCTCTAGAGAATCCTGACAAATACAGACAGTAAAGACCATCATTAAAGACATTTTAAGTATTTTAAAAAGTATGCATCTTTACTTCTTGGATATTTTAATAAAATATTCAAGCACCTATCTGATATACTGCTGTCTATTTCCTAGCACCAACACCTTATTCATTCTTCGAAGCTCAGATGAAATCTCTCTGCTGAGTGGATGCCTGTTTTTTTCTCAACATCCACAACTGGAGATATACCCAGCACTCAATTAGTATCTGTTATATACCCGGCACTGAATTAGTATCTGTTAAATGAATGAATGACTGTAAGAATGAATTTGGGACAATCAGGTATTTAGCTAGGTGAAGGCTAAGGGAAATTTGACCCTTGTTTTACTTTTAAAGGGCAGGACAAGTTAGCAGTGCTAGCTTGCTGCCCTGAATGTAAACCCAGCTACCTGGCATCAGCTCTCTGCTCCAATGGCTTCAAAGGGACTTTGTTGCCAGTTAAAGGTAGTGAGAGACTCTCCAAGGCAGGAGATCAAAACTGCAGCACTCTCGGAATGTATTCTGTTCCCAGATCACATTTGGAAAGGCAAAAAGTGTGAAGAACAGTTATACGTAAGGTGTCAGGCTGTGTGCTGCACCCTTTACTTGTGTGATCTTTAAAAAAAAAATTCCCATAGTAATTCTGCGATGTTCGTGTGATTCTGTCTCTATTCTATAGGTGGCGAAACTAAGGCTCAGAGTCAGGGCCATCACAAGCCTAGAAAGTGACTTTGTGCAAATGAGACCATGGTAAACACAGTGTTGTGACTTGGTGACTGGGTGCATAGGCAAGATTTCAGCCTTCACTTGGCCCCTAAGCTGGACAACTTTTTGCAGTGAGCAACCTGTACAACTGTACATGGTAATCTTGTTCAGAAAAATGAAGAAAGTTACCCAAGGTCACGAATTATAACAAGGTTCAACTGACTCTGAATTTCACATTCTTTCTGTTTTGACAAACTACCTAATGGTAAATTGATACAATTCATGCTATCCTTACACTGAGAATATTCAGTGATATGAACTCTTAAGACTTTTAAAGATCGGTTGTAAGAAAATACAACAGATTTTTCCAAATCCAGCTCTGATTGCCTCCAACTGAGAACTTCTTTATTTTTGCATATTATGGTCAACTTTAAGTTCAACTTAAGCTCCAAAACCATACACCCCACCCTCACCTCCACACCTCCCTTCCTCTCTGTCTCCCAACTTCTGAAGCCAAGTTCACAATTCTCTTGCTTTGTGTCACAGATAGGGCCCTGAATGTTGGCAATGGCATCAGGGAAAGTCACAACATTAGAAGAATTGAAAGAAACTGATTTTCTTTCAGTAGCTCAAATAGCCAGTGCTTTCCAAAAATATCTGCAGCTTTGTCTAATGCAGATTTATAACTCGGCTCCTAATAAAGCTTTATTTCCCCCAAGTTGCGGTGTTTAAAATTCACATGATGTAATGCCATTAACTAATGTTGCAATTTATTTCTATTTAAGGCGGTATGCAGGGGAAACATAGAAGAATAGCTTAAGGGGAGTGATTCAGAATGATATTAAGTATGAATCAAAGCACAATAAAGTAATAATGAGCTGGGTTTTCTGACCCAGGTTGGAGGAGAATTTTCCCTGAGTCTTCCCCACCTCCTTATTAACTGGTGACACTGTATCCCTCTGACTGTCCCCTCTATTTCTGCCTCATTGGGATCTGGGTGCATAATTCAGTACTTGTGCCTTAAGGATTTCTGGTTAAAGGGGTATATAACCAGAGGGGATACCATGCATCTATGGGATAAATAAACGGGCAAGTGTCTGGCAAACATGCTGGTATGAAACACATCTAAGCAATATACATCCAACATAATTGTGTACATATGTTTACTGAAAGACACGCAGTAAAATGTTCACAGGGGCAGTCTTTGTAATAGCTCAAATAAGAAAACTATGCAAGTGTCCGCCATTGGTAGAACGTGCCTCACTTGTCTCTCATTCTTGATATTCACTAGTTATAGCTAATTCCATAACAACCAAGCCCTATCCCAGACCCTGCTTCCCTAGGGTGCCCATAGGTGCTTCCTGCATTGACCCACATGGCTCATGAATGTCAGGGAGCCCGCTGACTTCTGAGCCTCTGGTCAACCGGCTAAGCTGCAGAAGTCAACTCTGGTGGTATATAAAGTAACAGAGATTTTTCTACTCCAAGCCCATGGGAATACAAGGAAGGAGAAACATCTTGCTTTGAGACTGTTGTGGTAAATGAGATGATACAAGTGAAGTCCTTGCAATAAAATAACTACTTGATATTATCTTGGTTATTGCTTTTATAAGCTTTTAAAAGAGAACAATGCATATAATTAAAAACAACTTCTACTTCTTGATATTTCCTTAAAGTTCAAAGGAAAATCCATTCCTGTCCCGTCTTCAGTGGCTCCTAATGCTTACAGAATACATTTCTTAGTCAGTCATTTCAAGCCCAACAAGATTTACTACCTACAGGTCTTTTTTTTTTTTCCTTCTAGATGAGTAATTGGCAAACTATGGCCTAGGGGCCGAATAAGGCCCCCACCTGATATCGTAAACAAAAAGAAAGAAGTGTTACTGGAATCCAGCAGTAGTGCCCATTGGTTTACAGAGGGCCTGTGGCTGCTTTTGCACTTTGACAGCAGTGAAGTGGCTGTGACAGAGGCTTGTGTCCCCCCAACAAGCCTTACAGTGTTTATTATCTGGTTCTTTATAGGAAATATTTGCTGACCCTTTCTAGCCTCATCTTCTTTCACCCCAAAGATGGTTTGCTCCAGCCCTGCTGGGTCAGTGATTCCCTCCTGCCTCTAGCTCTCCCCTCCCCCTCCTTCCACCTGGAGTGCCCTTTTCTCTGTGCCTTTTCTTCAATGCCTTATTCATTCTTCAAAGCTCAGATCTCTCTGCTGAATGGAAGGCCATTTTTTTCCAAGTCCGCCGCTGAAGATCCTCTTAAGCTGTGAACGTGATTCATACATTTCTTAAATTATAAGCCATATTGCTTTGCAGTTTTCCAGAAAACATCTGAAAATATCTGTTACCCCTGCTGGATACCCTCTCTACTTTGAGAGAGGCAAGAGTAGGTCTGGTTCGTAGAGCACAGATACAGGCCCACGTTTGCTGCACTAAAATGCCAGCTAGGGGCGTTTTCCTGCCCTTCCTCATCTACCCTCTTTACCCCAGCCTAACTAGGGTGACTATCCCATTTGCCGGGGATGGAAGGGTTTCCTGTAGTGTAGGACATGCAGTCCCAAATCCAACACAAAAACCAAGCAAGTTGGAATTAGGTGGTCTTGCTAAATATAACCTTCCCCAGATGGTCTACTTAGCAAGCCCAGAAGGAGTTCTCAAAGCTAACCAGTCCTCCAATACCTCCGCGAGCCGGCTGAGTCTTTGGAGGCTAAATCCCCTGACATCTCCCCTCACCTAGTTATTTTAAGTTAGACCAAAATAATTAAAGACCTCAAAGACCAATTATTTGTAAAGGGGCTTCTCTTCTTATCACATAACTTGTTTCCCACTCCTTGCTCATCTTTTTTTCTTTTTCATAATTGGAACCAAAAGCAAAATAATAATTGTGTTTCAGATGAAAAGAGATGAGGCAAAACAGATGCAAGAAAGGATAATGTGAATTATCTTGGGTATCGATTGGGATTTCACAAACGAGAGGCTTCTAATAAACTGCAAACAGTGAAGGAGTGGAATGAGCCTGGGATTCCTGCGTAGGAAGCAGCTGATGACCGGTGGGAACAGCAGCTCGCCTCTGGTGCTAGTTCCCCTTTGTAGGTTGCAGGGCTGGGGTGGTTTGACATTTTGTGCTGAAGTCTTTAGGGTGAATTTGTATAGGAATAAGTGCCGCAGTTTTGCAATACACTGACATGTAATACATTTCTGACTCAGTAGCCTTATGATCCAGAGCAAACCCCTTAAGTCTTGGGCCTCAGAGCAACCTCACAGAGCTCAAGGATGAGCTCTGGAAAATGTATAGGGATGGCATGGAATGGACATTAATTTCTTGGAATCTGTATAAGACCAATCCCATTGCACCCAACTGTTCTCATTCTACTGTGGATATAACATCCGTGTCTTTCTTGTACTTAGCCAGGCAAAGTTTGGGATTAGAAATCAACATTGTTACACGCCCCTTCGTGACAACTCTCCAGGTTATCGGAGGCCTTCTATTGAGACAGATGTTTGCTTTGCACCCAGTGTGTGCCAGGCCATCAGTCCATTTAACTCAATCCCTATTGCATGTTGCTATTCCAGAGATTTCAAGTTCTATGGTAAAAAACCAGGGATGTTCATCTGGTGTGAAATTCAGTACCCATTCCGTAACGCTGTTTGGATGAAGAGTCTGCAGAATTAGTTGAATTAAGGGTAACACTACAGCACATGTTTTCGTGTTCTCTCTGGGGTGTGTAGGCGGCCTGGGTGGATTAGCAAGACACAGGCACTCCAGGGATGTCCCCTCTGGGAACATGCCGCGGGAGTTTTAACAGGGCCAGGCAGCCGGAAGCAGACCGAATGGAACACTCAGACTGTCTCCCCTAGCTCTGCCCGCTGTGACCTCCTCCCACACGAGGACCAGACTTTGCCTGATACAGAGCAAGTTGTACTGGGGAAAAATGCGTTCTTGGATTGATCGTGTTTGGATGTTTTCGTGGTCCTTTTCCCCACTTGATCTTCTGGCTTTCCTTTGTTTGATGGGTCTCCTGGGAAAAGAGAGTTGTTCAGTGAGTTCTGGATAAAGTCTGAGTCCCTGTCCCACTTTACTCAGCATCAGGAGGCCAAATTTTTCTCATTAGGCTCGTAAGTAAAAAATGAAAATCACCAAGAGCTTGGCCACTGTTGTTGTGTCTAAGACACACAGCACATGCCAGATTTCAGCATTGAGTTTTACTGTGGGCAGCTGGGTCTTTAAACCACATCATGCCTTTTGTTTAAGTGATAAGCAAACCCCTGAAGTTCTCTTGAAAATCATGATCAGATGGCAGTGACCACCAATATAATGGCTCCCAATATCTTTAGGGTTGACCCTTTTCCATTTTTGGAGGTATCTGGGGATTTCTCTGCAACTTTAGGACCATGCATGTTTGGATATAGTCTAAAAGGCAGCATGGTCGTTTCCTCTTGGGTCCTGAACATGGCAGTTATTTTGGGTCAGAGACAACAGAGTATGGGAATGAGAAAGTATGACCCAGTTTGAGATTGCCCTCAACTCCACGTGATAGACCCCTGCCAGAGTATCTCCAGTCTTGGGTGGAGACAGGACTGGCATCAGGGGTGTGTGTGTGATCTGTGCAGCTGCATGGGACTTTGTGCTGAAAGCCCCCCACCTGTGGTTTGAGACTGTTTTCACTATCTTGAAATTCTTAGTAATTTTTGAAGAGGCCCTGCATTTTTATTTTGCACTGGGCCTCACAAACTACGTAGCTAGTCCTAAATGGAGGAGAAAAATAATTTCTTTCAAATTTAGTATTGCTAGGTGACCTGTTCATAAAGAGAACCAGGAATAAACATGCTGATGGGGAAAGATTGGAATTAATATCCCAGCAGATCATTCAATATTTCCTTATTTATCGAACTCTTTCCGAACATCTGCTGTGAGCCAGACGTTTTCTTATGCACTGAAGACATAAAACTCCCCCAACTGTGAGACACACGGCTTTGCCCCACATACCAGCTGTATGGACTTTTCAATGTATTTAATTGATCTGAGTCTCTGTTTTCACATCTGTAAAACGGGAAGAATAAGGTCCATCTCACAGGGTTGTTGTAAGGATTAAATAAGAATATGGACAGAAAGTGTGCAGCTTACAGTTTAGTAGCTTGCAAATGTCCAGTAACCATACTCCTCATCATTATCTTCATATTTATTACTGCATAATAATGCATAGATAATAGACTTGTAAGACAGTGAGAACTCCTCATCCTACCTGGTGAAAAGGGGTTGAAAGGATCTAGGGGAGGATATTTCCTTTGAATTGAATCCTAAAGAATGATGAAGTGTTAGCTTGTTGGGTGGTATTTATTTCTGAATGTTTTGAAGGATTTCCCCACAGTGGTCTAACTATGGAGGTCTAGCTATGGATTTTCCACTGGATTTGAAAAATTCAGGGATATTCACCTGGTAGCAATCAGAGGAACTACGTATATCATTTGATTATGATGGTATGCATATGCAGAGAGTGCTGGGTATCAATAGAATTCACTCCTTAAGTTCTCAAGCTAGACTGAGTCCATCCTGTACAGTCTTTCCTATGGAAAGAGAATGGACATTAGCTGCAAGTCTTATTCACACATTGCTTTTATGATGTGATTGTCATTAACAAGTCGTGGTCAAGAGTCTTCATTCTTGGCACTGGCCACTGTAGATGGGAAGAGTGTGTTCAAAGGTGACATCATCAGGGGCCCCTTCATGTTAGGAAGTAATGGGAGCCTCCGTAGCCTGCTAATCCAGGCCTGGACATCCACCACTCATCCTTTCCCTTGAAATTTAAGCCCTGAGTAAAAGCGAATACTCTGAATTCTGTCTTATCTTAGGGGTGAATCTTGGAGCACATTAACACTCTAGTTTGTTTATTCATTTGTTTCAGAATCTAAGAATATGGATTTGTGGGAAAGCCTGTGAAAACAGTGGGCTCACAGGAGGTGGGAATGAAGGAGTAGAAAGATATCGAAAAACAACACAAATTAGGAAATCTGTCGTTGGGGTCAGATGCTGGGTTCACAATGCCATGTCTTTATGAACAGTTTGATAGCCTTGCTTTTTGCTCCTTTTTCTTTTCTCTCTTACTTTCCCTTTCTATCTCCCTCCTTCCCCTCCCTTTCTTACTCTCTTTTTTCCTTCTTTCTTTTTGCTTATTGATTCAGAGGTACATCCAATACCTCTATGTGCCTGTAATGACTTTGCAATGTGTCAGCTAGATCAAGCTAAACTCTGTCTCCCTGAGTTTGTTCTTTGTATGTTTTTGGTTAGGGTAGGCCACAGGGGAGATTCTAGGGATATGTGGAGGGTGAGAGGCAAGCATCTGCCACTTTGTAGCTCACACACGTTATCACTGATCTGCTGACTCACCTCTATGGCATAAAGCAGCACCTGGGCCTGCCATTACTATATCTCATCCCTGGCCTCCTTCAGCTTCTCCAACTCCTAGGCCAGGAATGTGTTTAGCTCTGTAGCAGAGGGTCCTAGCTATTGAGTCCCTGTCCTGGAAGACTGATTATCGCTTTTACTCAGGGTTCACATTTTAAGGGAAAGGTTGAGTGGTGGATGTCCAGGCCTGGGTTAGCAGTTTATGGGGACTCCCATTACCTCCTTACACTAAGGGGTCCCTGTTGATGCCATCTTTGAGTACACTCTTACCATCTACAGTTCCCAGTGCCAAGAATGAAGACACTTGGCCACCACATGCTAACGACAATCACATCATAAAAGCAACGTGTGAAAAAGATCCGCAGCTAATGTCCATTCTTTTTCCACAGAGAAGACTGTTCAGAATGTTCTAGACATGTGCAAAAACCATGAAAAAGGAAAAAGCACAGGTAGATATTTCAGGGGACATACCCAGAGAGAGGAAGAAGTGATTGTGTGGAGCCAGCTCTGTAGATTCTCAGAGCACTGGCTTGGTCTCTGAGTGATTTGTGAAGGCTCAGGAAAGGTGCCCTAGTGCAGGACTTTGTACCACCATTTCAAGATGTCACCAACAGACTCAGCGACCTGCTGACCTTCCTATATCCCAGATAATCAATTTTCAGTAGAAAATAGCAGATTCCTTCCATGGAGTCTACACATCAATGTAGTGCCTCTGGCTTCTTAGAAAACTCACTAACAATTCTAAGTCTTGTGATAAGGAACAATGGTCATTACCGGTACTTCTCAAAGAGCTGGAAGACAACAACATAAATGATGAGTAGGACAAGTTTTAGAAGACAAGGGAGCAGTGTTGCAAAATGGTTAAGACCAGGACTCTGCAACAGAAGCCTCTTGATATCTGAGGCTTGAATTTTAGGGCTGGATGTTGATGAGCTGGTTGAGTTCATATCCTCTTCCTTGACTCATGAACATCCAGCCATCAAAATTCAAGCCTCAGATATCAAGAGACCCTCTGCTTTCAGAGATCCTCCACTGATGGATAGCACCTTGACTACAGTGACTTCTAGCTCCCTGTTCAGGGCATCAGGCAACAGGAGTGACTGGATGGGTAGAGACTCGATTTTCACTTGAAGTTGTAAAAGTCACACTCCCTAATGAGAAACAATGTGGGGACTAGATCAGCCGTGATCCAGGAAACCAGCCCAGTTGGTAACACCCTTGTAAAAGAGACTGATAAATAAATAAGCAAGCCATCCAGCTTTTCTCCTCTTCGGCAAATGAGATGAAACAGCTGGCCTTGGAAAGAGGCCCTGTGCTTTGTTAACTGGAAACAGATTAGCAAACTCAATCAGCTGACTGGTTTTCCAGTCTGCGGCCTTCCAACATTTGAAAAAGGGAATTTTTGTTGAACGTCTCTCTGGCAAGGGCCAGGCAGCGAATGACACTAGCTTGGCCTGAATGTTTCATGCTCGTGGGTAAAAATACCTTAACTTTCCTATGGGTCTTTGACGAAAACCTCAGGGAATTCTATTGAGTGCATGTTGTCAGTATTTTAATCAGCTTCAGCTGTCAAAACTCTTGTAACCCGCCTCTTCTATTTAAAATGTGTCTTCTAGGCATAAAATAATTAAAGGTGCAGGGCCATACAGTAGGCTCAGAGCCATTGCAATGTGACAAAACCCTATGGATAAAAGGTATTATTTCAGGAAGTTTTAAATATAAATTTTGTTTTGTCAGAAGGCTGCAGGGCACACATTTTCTATACTGTCAAGCTTGATAGTAACAATTTTTATATTTCAAATAAAAAGATTAAATTGCAGTCTTATGTGTTTCTGGTTTTCATCAATTTTTTTTTTTACTAGTTTATCATAGTGGTGCATCTCAGTATGTCATCATACTTTTTTTTTTTTGCTGACAATACTTTTATTTTATTGAAATATTATGTCTTTTACTGTCAATCCCAGGGTTAAAATAACGAAGGCAGACAGCCCAGCCACTCGCTTTTGGGTGTTTTACAAACAAACGTCTTGCTTTACACCTTGTTGAAGATTTTGTGAATGCAAAACAACAAAACGAAAACGAAGGAATAAACATGCTCAGGCCCATGTGTTTAGTTGGGTGTTTGAGAAAGCTTTGAGCTTTTCAGTTGGGTCATTCGTGTGCTTTTACATCCCAGGGTAGAAAAACAAACAAGGCACAGGCAAAGCTAGCAGAGCCCAGGGAATGAGCTTTTTGCCTGTGAATGGCTGTGCTGGCCGCCTGTGTCAGAGCTTGTTAGCTGCTGCAACTCATCGTTTGCAAATCGGACCAGGCAGCCAAGGGAGTTTTCTGAGCCACAGGAGCGGAGGACTTTCTGAGTTTCTGGGCTGGCACAGTGTCAACCCTTCAATGTCACGCTTGACAGAGCAGTTTTGGGGCAATGTGAAGAGTGAATGTCTCTCACACCTATTGGAATGAAGCTGGGATGTGGTTGGGACTCTGGGCATGCTCATTTGGAAATGAAGGGAGAATGCCTGCCTGCAGATAGTGGCTTCTCTTTCAGAATGGTTGCTTCCTCTGCTTCCCACTTGCTGAGGGAAAGTCACCTGGTTAATGAGAACTCTTCTCTCCACCCCTAAGTTTATAAAGTGTGACCTTTTCAAGTCAGCTCGCCCCAAAGGGAGTACCCTCATATGAGATGGCAAAGTATATATGAGCAGTAATATCTCCCTCCATGTCCATGGCAGACATCACCAATAAATCTCAGCACTAACATTCAGACAGATGCACCCTCAGAATCCCTTTCATCGTAATTTCCTCGGCAGCCATAACCAAGCAGAGTGGACAGGTCACCTCTGCCTTGCTAGCTCTTTCTGCAGGAGATATGGGTACTTGGCCAGGAATATCTAGCAGGCTCATGCCAAGCAACGTTTGTTGTAATGGTGCAGTTTATTGCCCCAAATAAATCGCATTTTAACAATACTTTAATTCACATTGTGATCTCATTCATGTACTCTCCATTTTGCAAGAGAGAAAAACCAAGACTCAGAGAACTTAAATAACTTGTCTGAAGGCATACAGTCACCACGTGACACAGCCTGGACTTGAACCTAGGACTCCTAATTCAACATCCTGATCGAGAGATTCTGAGCATTTTAGTATTCAAAAAGTAGTATTTGGTAAAGAGGCAACTATGTAAAGCAGCTAGGAAAGTCCATGGGAAAGTACTACTGATCCCCATTTACCATGCATGATGCTGGTTCCTTCCAAAATGAGGAAGCACCCCTAGAAAGTTTAGCTGCAGTTACAGTTTTTTATGACGAGAAGGATGAAGTCTTTGTCAGGAAAAACATGGTGTTTAAAGAAGCACTGGCCAGGTGTGGTGGCTCAGGCCTGTAATCCTAGCACTTTGGGAGGCCGAGGTGGGCAGATTGTGAGATCAAGAGATCGAGACCATCCTCGCCAACATAGTGAAAGCATATCTCTACTAAAAATACAAGAATAATCTGGGCGTGGTGGTGTGTGCTTGTAGTCTCAGCTACTTGGGAGGCTGAGTCAGGAGAATCGCCTAAATGCGGGATGAGGAGGGTGCAGTGAGCTGTGATTGTGCCACTGCATTCCAGCGGTTGATAGAAGGAGACTTTGTCTCAAAAAAATAAATAAAGAAAGAAGCACCTTTGTCATCTCATTTCTGTTCTCTTGTCTTGGGAGCTCCAAATGAAGTCAAATATTTTTCAGGTTGTTGGTTTGGGCTCCTCCTCCCCGCTACACACCCATAATGACCGTATTTTCAAAATGTATCAATCAATCAGTTAAAAGGTAGCAGCAACCTTATACTAAAATGGTAGTTAACATTTATGAACAGTTTCTCAGAAGCCAGGCACATTGCTCAGTGTTTGGGATGCATTATTGAGTTTGTGCTTCATAACCAATGCTTCATAGGGACTACATTTACTTTCATTCAAAAGTGAGACTCTTAACGGCCAATAGTGTGTACTCAGGTCTATCCAGGTAATTGTGGGAAGCAGGTCAAAATCTGTGCGATGCTGAAATTCCTGCTGTCCACTACTGCATTATATGTTTTACTACAGTGCCACATATTTAAGGTGAAGCTCATGTTTTATATTTTGCTTATGGAGAAACTGAGATATAGAGATATTAAGAAAATCAGCGAAGATTACACAGCTGGGAAGTCAGTGGGCAGGGCTGGGCTGAAACATGGACAGATACCAGATGGTGGTGGTCGGGGGAGTATGGAATAGGGAAGGAAGAATGAACCACTGAACGTGTGTGGGTGGATGGAAGCAGGCGTATGTCCTGTTCTGGAGTGGAAACTCATGAACAAGTAGGAAGGACCTAGGCCACAGAAATACTTGGTATTTTTAAATGTTATTTTACCTATGCTTAGACTGTCAGCACATCTGGAGAACGGAAAGTCACTTGAGACAGGATACCATGTGAGGACAGTGGTAAGAGTCTTTTGCCATGCTGATCAGAAAATCCACCCCTCCAGGTTTGGGAATGTTGTACTCCTACTCCCACAAGCCAATTTACCTTGGAAATTAATGCTGGATGTTGCTAAATACTTCCCTGAGGGACATAGAATGTTCGAGAGCACAATGATCGTTCTTCCCTGGAGATTGCTCTTTGTATTTTATCTCCAGCATTCCCCTGATACATGTAGCCCCTAAAAGAGCCAAGGGAAATTGGAAGAGCTGGGAGAAAAAAATGACAGGAGAAGGTATTAACAAAAGCCTGATCCAGGAACTCTTTATATAAAAGTGTACATGCAATAATGTCATGTGGAAGGAATTCAGGTGTGAGTGAAATAGACAAGACAACACAGAAAAGGTATGCAGAAAAACAGAGGGAGAAGCAAAGGGACCTATTCTGGTTATCTGATTGGATTCAAAGAAAGCCGTTGTATTATGCCTTACAATCTTCTGGATTGTCTAGGGCTAAACTGGAAGATTCTTCCACTGATCTCACTTGGGACTTTACATGCAGCACTAGTCAGAAGGAGACTTGGGATAGAATTGCCAAGAAGGCTTCACTTACATGTCTAGCACCTCAGCAAGGAGCCTCCCTGTGTGGCATCTCCATGTGTTCTCTCCACCAATGCAGAGAAACTTCTCACATGGTGACTTACGGCTCTCAAAAGTACAAAAGTGAAAGCTTCCGGCAGTCATTTCTGCTGCTTTCTGTTAGTGAAAGTGAATACAGGAGCAGCCTAGAGGCAATGTGGGAGGCAGCCAGACCAGGGCACGAATACTAGGAAGGTGAAGTTTACTGGAGGCTGTCTTTGGAGTCTATCCGTTCATTGCGGGACCTTTTTGCTTTTGAGCTAAAACCCATATTCTTTATCATAACTATCAAGGCTTCTCACAATCTAGCCTCAATCTTCCCAGGGTCAAAGTGTTATGCTCTTTTAACACATTCAAAATGTCCTTATTGTTCCTTGCCTCGTGTAATCACCTTGTTATCCTGGAAAAGTCAGTTCTATGGTCCTTACTTTCTGCCTCTAGCAGAATCAAAATGAATTATTTCATCACCTAGGCTCTTATAAAACCATTTTGGAAGTGAAGAGAAGATGGAAAAGAAGGAGGAAATGGGTAAAGAATCATTTGTATGAATTGTGGGCAAGAGGGCAGGTCTGATGGCTTGAACTAACAATCAGATGAACATAGAGTTAAGGAATCTGAAAATATTTTTTAAAAAATGTGTACACCCAAGCACACATAAACACACACACACTGAAGTTAAAATGATACATGCTTGGACTCAGACATTATTCTTGTAGAAGACTTTTTTCTCCATGTCTAAACGACACGGACTACCTGAAGACCTATTGATAATATCACTCCATTTAAACTTTTATTGCTATAGCATTTCTCAGAATGCAAACCCGGTCTGCTATATGTATATCCCATGCCAGCCTGCACATGGCAAAGAAAACTAAAGTATTGGCTAAATCTGAGTCATTCACTCAGACGGGCATGTTAGATGCCCTTCTCCTTTTATGTCTTAAGGTATTTAGTAGCAAAGATAAGATTAAACAAAAGGAAAGGAGGGAGAAGTAGAAAGATGCAGAGGGGTCTTATGGAAGCAGACGGGTCTTATGGAAGCCAAAGGGAAGAAGTGGAAGCCAGGCTTACAAGGCATGGGAGCCGGGACTGGAATATTGCCAGCGGAAGCAAAGAAATCACCCCTTCCTGCAATCACATTAGCTTTTGAGTTTAATTCTCTACAGGTTTCTCTCTGCTCTCTTCTTTCTCTGCCTCACTGTATGCGGTATGAACATGACTAGGCCATAGCAAACTACATTCTCAATGTCCACAACTTAAGACCCGGAATGCTTATGTCCCAATTTTATTGTCCTAAGGAGGGAAAGAACTTAGTAGTCCAGCTAACTACCAGAGAACCTTTGGTAGTTAGGTGGACTACTAAGTGGTAAGTGACCAATGTGGCAAGTGAAAATTTTTGGTCCAAATGTACATGACCACTGTAGGAGGGAATAGAGACTTCACTTGCCACCGTGTGGTTTTGGAGGTCCCTTCATGGATCGTAGAAGGGAGATCTTCTCAGATAAAAGGTTGTGGGGTGGATGGGAAAAGATCCAAAAATGCATACTGAGCTTTACAATTATTTTTGGTAGATGAGAGAATATAACGCAGAGACTTTATGTTTGGAGGGACAGGGTCTTTGACACTTTGCGTTGAGCGTGAAGACTGTCTTAGTAGGCTGCAACTCAGAATCTACTTCAGCAACACTTCCGCACAGTTTTCTTATTGTTCTTACACACAATTTTTGTTTCATCGTAGAGAAAACTATCATATGACACAAACCACAGCCCATTGACTTTAGGGTTGACAGATCAATTGAATGCCTGGTATGTAACATTAAAAAAAGAGCACTCCCCAAAACTCCTGGAGAGGACATTGCTAACCTCTGGTGTCTCCTGACCTGAAATGCATAAGGATAGAAGTCTGTAGAAAAATTTTTTAAGAAGCAGTTTTCAAATAGGTGATTAATAGACCTGAAATTACTGGCAAAGGAGAGATCAGTTATCAAAAGCCAGAACAGTCATTCTTGAGCTTAAGCAATAATGTGTTATAGGGTGGATTCCCACATTTTCTTCATTTAGGAAAATATAAAAGAGCCCATGATAGTTCACCTCAAACCATCAAATGACTTTTAAGGCTTCATTGGGAAACTTAAATCGTCTATTTTGTGAAAGATAGAAAGGCAAAGTCAAAAACAAAATAAAACAATGTGAAATCAATATTCTAACTATATAAAATCATAGAGTAGGGATTTATTATGTGGCTCTATTCTAAATTTCAAAAAAATAAAGATAGGAGAGGATTCACTAAAGCACAGAGAAAACAGGACCGCTTCAAAAGCTGTAACCAAACTCCTTAAAAAGCACAAAGAGATCTAACAGGGCTCTAGAAACAAGTTAATATAGATGATCTCCAGTCATCTCCCATAGGAGAATTGGCTTACATATTTATTTAATTGCTGGTCATGCTTAAATCAGTTTCTAAGGACTTGTCAAAATTGGAAAACATTCTGAGATATATGCTTCTGGAATAAAAGCAAAATTAAAATGACATAGTTCAAGACAAAAGCTGACCGTCTGCATGGTCCTAAAGTCATACTTAAAGGAGGAATTGATCTTTCTATTAGGGGCACTCAGTTCTAGAAAGAACAATGCCCACAATGTGGAAAGTTACCACAGAGAAGATTCAGGTTTGCTTTTGTTTTTTGAAATGGAGTCTTGCTCTGTCCCCCAGGCTGGAGTGCAGTGGTGCGATCTTGGCTCACTGTAATCTCCGCCTCCCAGGTTCTAGTCATTCTTGTGCCTCAGCCTCCTAAGTAGCTGGGATGACAGGCACCCACCACTATGCCTGGCTACTTTTTGTATTCTTAGTAGAGATGGGATTTCACCATGTTGGCCAGGCTGGTCTCGAATTCCTGACCTCAGGTAATGTGCCTACCTTGGCCTACCAAAGTGCTGGGATTACAGGTGTGAGCCATGGCGCCCAGCCAAATTCAATTTTTTTTGGGGAAAGAAAATCAGCAAGAAAGAATGATGTGGAGAACAGTATGCTCATACTGAACACTACCATGAGCTGTTATTGACAATATCAGCAAATTAACCAGGAGGTTGGCTGGTTTGATGATAAGGAAGCTGTCACTTTCCCTGCTGAGATTGACACGCCTCATGACATCGGTATAATTGATGTCTGTTCAGTGATACCCAGATCTGTCCCAGAATCTGTGCAAAAACATCTGATAGTTGCATCCAACTTAAAAGTGAAATACTAGGAAGGAGAGTATCCAGATGGCCACAGATGTTCCCAGATAAAATAAGAATTTTTAAAAAGTTATTAAAAGCTGTTTAACAGATGCCGTATTCAACAAAAGAATGGTTCATTGTGCATGCATTGATTTTGGAGAAATATCTGGGCTGTGCTGAGCTGAATTGGGAGCAGGGGCTCTCAATACCCCAAGAGCAATTTGCCCTAGCCCTGCCTTAAGTTTCTGTGTGGTCAATACCGTTTCTACCAGGTAAAGCATGCCTTTCTTCTAGAATATCTGGGGTCATTTGTTCCACAAGAATGACAGTCTCTTCTTTTAGCTTCCATCATGAAGTCACCTCAAAGGAGGCTGAGCACCCCAGGAGTCAGATCTTTGCCCATACCAAAGTCTGCAAGGTCCTGATTCCTCATCTAAAATCAAAGGTAAATATGGCAGGTGGTAAACATGTCAAGTTGCACCAGAAAACAATTCAGTATGTGCTGTCTCTAGTAGATGCATGAACAAAAGGCTACAAGATGGCAAAGGGGAGAGTGATTGATTGCACAGCAGTCACGAGCGCAGCATACAGGAGTTCTGTTTAGGATAGAGGTCAGCAAACCAAGGCCCATGAGCCGAATCTGACCTGCCACTTGTTTTTGTAAAAAAACAAAAAACAAGAAAGTTTTATTAAAACAGAGCCATGTTCTTTCCTTTATGTATTGCCTATGACTGCTTTTACATTACAGTGGCGGAAGTGAGTAGTCATGACAGAGACCGAATGGCCCACGAAGATGAAAATATTTACTATCTGGCCCTCTACAGAAAAAAATGTGCTCATGCCTGGTTTAAGAACTCCCTTTAGAGTCTCTCTTCTGTCAGGGAGACCTTTTTCTTCCTGCAACCCATAGCAACTTCCATATCATCTCACCCATGAATTCATTTACTTATTCATCCTTCAACGAATGTTTATTAAGTTTCCTCTTGTTTTTCTCCAGTACATTATTATTATTTATGTTGGCACTTGCAATGGTGAATAAAAGTTAGTCTGTTGTCAAAACGCTTGAAGCACAAGGAGTAAAGTGTTTTGTATGCGGTGGATTTGGCTTCATAATCGTTGCTTTTGTGGCAAAAGTAGTGAATGTTAATAACATAGTATTAATAATAGTTAATGTTTACTGAGCTCTGGCTATACATGACAAGCTCAGTGGAAACTGCTTGACTTCCATCATCTCATTTATTGCAAACCCTGAGACCATGAGGTAGCCATTAAGCCCGTTATACAGAGGAGGACACTGAGGCTTATAAATATCGTGACATTTGTCCAAGGTCATGTAATGAGAAAGTGATAGATTGCTAAATGAAACCCAGATTTGCTGAAAGCAAAGTTCATGCTTCGCAGTGGTCAGATGTGTGTCTGCACTTCAGTTTCACTCAACACATATTTTCTCTGTGCCTGATCTTCCCTTGACCTAGTTAGGGACAGTGAACACAGAGAAATGATCACTATCCCTAAGGACCATGTGTTTGCCAGGGGTTGGGGGCGTGGGGGCAGCGGGTTCTTCATCCTAACCTAAATGCAGCATTGCCCTGGCCTCAGGCTCAGAGACGCTGTGCTCAAGTTCCGTCTCCTGAGTAACAAGCCCTTGCAATAGCAATGCTCGGAGGACATTCAGCATTCCGCAGTCTGTTGCTACAACTCCCGAATATTTGTCTTTATCACAAGGATGAACAGTGAGAAAATGAAATCTAATGACTTATATTTCTTGAATAAAGAACATTAGCCCATTTGCTTCCACCTCACATTCTTTTACTCATTACTTTCTTTTAGAAAATTAAATTAGGGGATCCTGTATTTAGCGTGTGCTTAATTATTGGTAAAGTTTGTTATTATTATACAATCCCTCACTCAGAGTGTTGACACTTCATAGCCTCTCCCAGTCTTACAGGAAAGCATCTGAATTTTCATTCTGATTCCTTTGAATTCTAAGGGCACAGAAGCTGCTTAAACAGTGGATAGGGTTTATTTGACAAAGCAGTTTTAAACCCAAAAAGGCCCCATCAGCCCCACGAGGCAGTTGCCTCTGAAATCAATCTCTGTGGAGTTGGATGGCAGGGTCTGTTACATCACTGTCAGCTTTCTTGCATCCATAAGAGGAGGAAACCTCCCCCACTCCCATACCTCTGAGATCTCTTCTTTCAGAAGAAAGGGACTTAAGAGAGAATGGACGGACCCTGCATCCAGGAGACAATGAAGGTCTCTAACAGAGAAGCAAGTCTCTCATGGACATTGTTGGTAGACCATCCAATGGTACAACACACCCCTCCTAATAGAAACTCATTTTATTCCATTTTTAAATCTATGTTTTATGTTTCTCATCTTCCTAGGTAGCCCAGATGCCTCCAACCACAGCATCAAAGGTGGGCTTCATTTGGTCCTAAGGAAATTATCTCCTAGTCAGTGATTGTTTCACAAAAGGCATGTGACGCCATCGTGCCAGCAGGATACAAGTCACAACTTGGGGACGGGGGGGCTTCCTCCCTTTTCTAGAAATTTCTGCAGTTACACTTTCCAACAAGGTAACCCCTAGACACAGATTGCTACTGAGCACTTGTAATGTGGTGAATCCAAATTGACATCAGCTCTCCAACACTTAGTATGAAAAAGGATTGCTAGTGTTTTTTTTTTTTTTTTTTTTTTTTTTTTTGCTTTACTATTGATCGCATACTGAAATGCTGGCATTTTTACATATGTTGGGTTAAAGAAAATATATTTTAGTAAATGTAATTTAACCAGTTCCTTTTTTACATTTTTAAATGTGAGTACTAGAAAATGTATAGTGATATCTGAGACTCCTGTTCTTTTTCCACCAACAGAGCTGTTTTTGAGAGCCCCTCTCATCCGAATATTTTTGTATGCAGAGAGAGGCCAGGACCTGCTGTGGCTGTCCTGCTATCAGACTAAAGCCAGCACAGGGAGGAGGACAGAGTGAGGAGGCAGAGCCAGAATCTGAGGTCCAGAGGACCTCTCCAGTTATGTGACCCAGTATTCAAGCACGTTTGCAGTAGCGTTTTCTCTTACCTGCTTTTAAAGCATTGATACTTGTACGTGGCCTAGAGGCCTTATTTCCTGAGAGCTTAGGGAAGTGGGTGTACTGAGGTATGGGTCTTTAGATTACAATGGGGGAAGAGAAAGCCTGGCACCTCCCAAGTCTTGTGACCAAGCTCCATAGGAGCCAGGCAATTAGCTAATGCATTCCGCCTCTTGGGGATTGGATATAAAGGTGCTTCTCAGACCACCAAACAATCAGTGATGCCCTAGGGCTGAGAGCCCCCATTGAGAATAAACTCCTGCAAGGGCACTGTGGCGCAAACAGAGCACAAGCCTTGTGGCCTCAGCACCCCCTTCACCCACACCAGGAGAAAAAACAAGGCTTAGTCAACCTGAACAGGGGTAGCAAGTGGGCTGGTGGTCTCCCTTTCCTTTGCTCCTCCCTGGCAACCCACCCCTCTGTACCCTGTTCCCTGCCCTGGAAGGCAAGATTCATCAGCAAATCCTTGCTGTCTGGCCCTCAGTTGGGTTCAACCAATGGAAGCATCGGTAAGGAGATGAGAAAAACAGAGAAGGGTGTGATTGTGGTGTTTATTCTTCCGGGTCCCTCCCTGCAGGTCAACAGAAGCTGCTGCGTCCCTCACTTATGATCACAGCAATCCATTAGGTGGTTCTCCCCCTCCAGGTGTCATACAACCCCTCCCCACTTCCATTGTTCCTTCAGGTCTTATGATAGCAATGGTGCCTCCTTGGTGCTAAACCCTGTGGTTTACTTAGACCCTGATCATACCTTTATCAATACTCTTTTTATCAAGCTTTCTTCCAGTGTTCCAAGTTGATTATGATTGGAACACTGGAAGAGGACGATGGTCTCTTTTAGTCTCCTATGACTTTCTTTTGAGCACGTTGTAGTACAAGGTCACCAAGGTCTCAGAATGCCAGATTCCAAAATGAAGGCTGTCCTCTGAGCAGAGAGTAGGAAAGTGACTGGGGGACTAGGAGAGGAAGATGAAGGTAGTTGGAACAAACCACATGGGGTGAAAGAGGGCAGAGGGACCCGTCCCACTGATGGTGATTTGATTTTGGACCTATCAACTTGGGGAGCCAGGGAGTCAGGTTGCAACATCCCAATCTTCACTCTTGGCTTGTGACCTGCTACGTCTATATGCAAATATCAGTCATATTTGGGATCTGTAGGCTACTGCCTAGAGTTTCTAGGACCTTGTTCCAGAGATCTTAAACATACGGTGAGTTCGTATTGAATGAGATTCCTGGAAATGCCACAAAGGACCGAGCTGTAACAGGGAGGACATGTTGATTGTGTAGGATTCAGGTAGCTATAATAAGTGATAATATGATGGTCTGATTCAGCCCAGAGCAAAACTGGAAGGTTGATTTAAGCCTGGTGCAATGTGCATGTAGCCTGTGCGTGTAGCCTGAGCTCCTTAGGAGGTGGAGGCAGGAGGATTGCTTAAGCCTAGTAGTTCAGGTCTGTAGTACACTGTAATTGCACCTGTGAGTAATAAGCACTGCACTCCAGCCTGGGCCACAAAGTAAGATTCCACCTCCAAAAAACAAAAAGAAAACGTCTGATTTTAGCATCCTTACCTCTCCCTCTCAACTCCACTATGTTTCTTTGATGCTCATGAAGTTTCACCTCTTCTTTCTTTTACCTCTTAAGCTTCCCCATCCTTGATGTCCATTGACACAATATTTTTCAAACATTAGTCATTCCTTTATATGCCACTTTAAGATTTTTGCCAAATAATCATAAGCAATATTTATTTCTTTAATATAGTCTTTAAACTGACTTGCTTTTTTTTTTTACTTTATGTTACTTAAATGCCTTGTGGTAAGCAAAGTTTTGTGTGAAATCACAGATTTAATAAGAGTTATACTGTTTTTTTCATATACATACAGATACATAATATACATAGTAATGATAAGAAGAAAGTTTATGTACCAATTTAATTATTCCAGGTATCCCTTGATTTCTCGGTGCCCCAGCTCAAGTTATCAGAAAGACTCAGGGCAGCCTTCTTCAGCGTATCTCCGTGTGGGGATGGCAATATTTATATCTGTGCCGTCCAATACAGCAGCCACTAGCCACATGTAACCATTCACACCAGAAATGTAGCAAATGCAGCCGTGAAATTAGATGTTTTTAATGTAATTTTAATTAACATAAATTTAAATGTAAATAGCCACATGTTATGAGAGACGATGATATTGGTAAGCAGGACTCTGGAGAATCTGCATTTAAAAACAAATCATAATAGAAAAAAAAAATGAACCTTGGGCCAGATACTGTATTACTTCATGAGCGTTTTCATAGATCTATTTTCTTACTTGTTCTTAAGAACCCTGTGAGAGAAGTATTACCTCTTTCTGGTGGTAGGCAGAAGTCAAAGATGGGAGGAATTTCCAGTGAATCCTTAAATAAAAAACAATGAAGGCATTCTGTTATTTACACACACACACACACACACACACACACACACACACAGAGAGAGAGAGAGAGAGAGAGAGAGAGCTGTAAGTGAGCAAATTGTCATCCCATCCCAACTACATTCAAGATTTAAAAGGTTGACATTTCCTTTTTTCTTCTCTCTCTTTTTTTTAAACACGCAGCCCTCCTCATTAACCAGATATCTTTATTCTCTAAATATTTACCACCCAAACCAAATTTACAGCTTAATTTGCTGTATAAAATCATTTATTGACTGATAAACCTCATTACTAAGCTTCAGCACAACCCCTTGTACTCCCGACAGTTTTAATTCTTGTAGCAGCAGGCTACTGCGAGAGAAAAACAATCCTGTCAAATTAACGACGGGGGTCTAAATTATTCAAATACACTAAATCCATGCAGAACCGTTCTCCTGCTCATAATTTTTCTTTGGGAGCCAACAATTAACCGGCAATATTCTAACTTACACAATAACGGCCATTCTAAAAGAATTCTGGGAAAAGGGAATGTTCCGCCTTCCCATGTGTCCTTCTGCGCCTGAGGGTACGCAAAGGATGACCTCTGAAGGAGTCCCTGTCAAAACAGGAGGTTTTTCCTACTCAAATATCTCACCTCTTCAGAGCATATATCGTCTGTGTCTTTCTTTCCTGCCACCTAGGTCAGAGACTGCATTTTGGATATCAAGGTGTGTGTGTCTGCGTGTGTCTAGCCTCTATAGCAGGTGTGTGTCAGCCTGCAATTAGTTAATTGCAGATGCACCTTTCTGCCTGTGGGGGAAAAAGTGCCTCCACTTTTCTACCTGCAAATGCAACCAAACTAATTACTGAGCTGCTGATTCAGAAGACTGGCCCACCTAATTGAGCCTGCAAAATAGAAAAAGCAGAAATCTCAAAATGATCTGAGGCTCAGAACACATGGCAGGGAGCCCTTTCACATTTAAAATGTGTCTCACATTTAGAAAGAAAATCTTTTCCACCATGTTGGGTCTCAGTCACAATCTGGACACAGAAAGATCTTGGGTGTTGGTGGGCATCGTTTTTTGATGTAATTCCCCATGGTTTGCGGCTCCCTAACAGCAATGGATCCCTAAGCATGACACCCAATGTCAGAGTTCTTGAATAGCACAAAAATTAGGATGTTGTGCTTGATAGTTCATGCATGCATGCATTCACTTTTTCATCAAATATTTATTGAGTGTCAACTATCTGTCAAGCACATGGCACCTAGCATTATGGTGCTAAATGTGGAAAGAGTAGTGAAGGAATGACACTTCACAAAGGGCTTAGCCTTTTACATCAGAGTTGATCAGAATGTGTGAACGAGAACAACCTCCAAGGTTTGTTAAAAATAAAGATGAATTAGACTCACCTTAGACAGATTGAGTCGAAATTTCTGGGTGGAACCCAGGAATCTTCATTCTAACAAGAACCCCCAGGTGATTCTTAGCACTTCAAAACAGGGGAGTCTCTCCTCCTATCAGAGAGCATCAAGCAACAATGGCCATAAAAGAAATGCTGCTATCAATGGGACACACAAGATACCTGGCAAATATTGGTGAGGGAGGCACTGGGCGCCATACCCAGGGTCCTCACTTAGAGCCGGTCTAGAGGCACATATTCACCATGGAATACTAGGAAGCCATACAAAAGGATGAGTTCATGTCCTTTGCAGGGACATGGATGAAGCTGGAAACCATCATTCTCAGCAAACTGACACAAGAACAGAAAACCAAACACCACATGTTTTCACTGATAAAAGAATGTTGAACAATGAGAACACATGGACACAGGGAGGGGAACACCACAAACTGAGGTCTGTTGAGGGTGGGGGGAGAGGGAGGGATAGCAGGGGATGGAATATTGGGAAAAAATAGCATTAGGAGAAATACCTAACATAAGTGATGGAGGGATGAAGACAGCAAACCACCATGGCATGTGTATACCTATGTAACAATCCTGAAAGATCTGCACATGTATCCCAGAACTTAATGTAAAATAAAGAAAAAGAAAAAGAAAAAGAAGATATACCCTGGAATGTGGTTTGTTCCCAGTAATTTGAAATATTTATAAAGAATGGTTAAATGATCACTTGACAGTTATACTATAAACAGTAATAAGATTGACTGAGTTAAACATCATTACTTTGAGAAGATAAATTTTAATGCCATTTTCAATCTTTAAAATCTTTGGTTTTATTTTGAAAAAAAAAATGGATTATAGTCCATTTGCTTTTTCAAATAATAAACTTGGAAATATGTTCTTATGAATGTCAACAGTCAACAGTCAATGTACTGTGGTATATTAAGAATTGACTTTCCTATAAGGGGTACGTTTAGACAGATTACATTTCATGAGAAAATGTTTTATGAATTTTAATGGTGTATGTTTATTTAAATCTAATTTTCAATTCCGTTTTGGGAAATAGTTGTGTCTTTTAGTGTATTCTCCTTCCTGTCCACATATGTGGAATCTACCTATTCTCTTCTCTTTTGAAATAGTTTAAAAGACTCAAAGAGAATGCCTGGGCTTTGCTGATCCTTGGTCTGATCGGCATTTCCCTGGCTGCTCACTTAAATAGAAATTAGCAGCTAACTAGGTAAACTACGTCTCTCGGCAGCCAGAAATTAACAAAGGCTTAAAAATTAGCGAAATCTGTTTTGCTGTGGCCTTAGGTGCTGATGGTCTTATCTTAAGACAAAAAATTCTAATGGTATAGATTAAAATTAACTTTGATAAAAATTAAAATGCAGGCAGGGAATTTTTTTTTTCAACAACAGAAGCTAGCCGAAGCAAAGATACAGTAAAGATAGAAAATTTCCAGTGTAGAGATATAAATATAATAATTGACACAGCCAGGGATGATTAATGAATAATAAAATGTTTAGGGGACGATCATCTGAATACAGGATATTAATACTTTTAAAAACCATTTTTCCAATTACTTTGGTATAAATAAGGTGTCTCTAAAAGGTACAGATCTGGTATCATGATCATGGTGATAGACAAATGGTGGAACAGTCCTGGTATCACCATCATGGTGGTAGACACATTGGACCTTCTCTGCCTGCAGATGGGTGACGCAGCATTGACCCTGCAGTGTTCCCAGAAAAGCACTTAGGCTGAATTGAATCATGAGGACATTTTCAGACAACTTCAGAGTATAGAGCATTGAGCCAGACAGCTGACCTGTCCTCTACAAACAAGCCCATGTCACCACCATCAATGACAACAACAAAAAGGTGAGGAGACACTTTGGGTTCAAAAGAACTAAAGAAATGTAGCTACATTATCTTTTTACTCTTTTTCAACCCAAAATATCTCTTCTCCTTTTAGTTGTGTGATCTGTGGTGACATAGACTGTCTGTAGGAGACAGGTCAGTTGTGCTGCTCACTGTTCTACATTCTGAAGTTGTGTGGAGATTACTTCAGGTTATGAAACTCAGGCTAAGCATTTTCAGCAAGAACGTGGCATTGTTCATACTCTGCACCGGCACAGTCCCATGTGACATGTTGTCTTAATGTGGGAATATGACCCCTATCCGGGAGACCAGGTGGAGCTGTATCACCTTCATATTAAGAAACCTACTGTCCATGTCCAAAGTCAAGCAAACATGCTCTTCTACACATAAAAAAGTGGCATATGTGTAAGCCTGGCATGTGTCATAAAACTCAAGATAAGCTGTATACGTTGAATACAATATATCCAGTGAGTACCGGAAGACTTCCGGCTCTTCTGCTTCCACCAGCTCCATCCTGAGCCTATAAAAGGAGGAAAAACTAAAGAATAAGTCAGGGAAAATAAGACACTGCAGAGCCCCAACTAGATTTCACGGGTAGCAAAAGGAAGTGGTTAATAAAGAAAAAACGTAGATCCATTAATGACGTAACAAACTGTTGCCTTATGCTGGGATGGACAAGAGTAGGGTAAAAGAGAATGAAAGAGAAAGAGAGAGAGAGAGAGAGAAAGTAAGCTCAGTGAACTGTCCAGGTGACACACAGATGAGAGAGTAAAAGGACACTCTGAGTTAGTACCCTCAGGACACACAGTGTACACTGATCATAAAAACAAGTATGGTCAACCTACAGTAGTTAGTAAATGGTAAGGGGAGGAAGAAACGGAAACCTAAATATCTACTGCAATGAAAACCAACAGCAGTGTCAGTACGAATAACTCAGCCTTCACTGAAAAGATGGTATCGATACTGTCAGCCCACTCTGTTTTCCCTGGACCTGGCATCTCCAGGGGTCAACACAAAATTAGCTGTTCACAATTGCTCAAAATTACCTAGGTCATGGTGGGCCTCGGTCTTCTTCCTCTTCTTGGTCCTTTTTAATCTCTGCAATACATTCAGACAGGGACAGACAAAATAAGCCAATTCCCTACACCCATAACAGTCCACTGTCTAATCCCTGCACAGGGACCTCAGGCTCCTCTGCATGAGAACAGGATAATGTGAGAGATAGACTTCAGGAGGTCTGAAGGCCGATCATGATAGAGATTCCTTGGTTTGTGTCTCAGAACCAATGGTGAAATGTCCCTATTCTGGTAGACCATTATCCCTTTATCCCAAGTTTGTACAAACAGTTATGCCAAGTTTGTACAAACAGGAAAGAACCTCATAGACACGCTTGGGGAACAAAACTCATTGAAGAACTTGGTAGCTGACAAGAGACATTTAATTCAGATTGACAGACAACTCATGGGCATGTGCTGCACAGCTTGGTGTGAGTTTGCAACACCTGCCTTGGGTTTCAATGTCGTGACAGTCGGCCCAGGGTACAACGGGCATGGAGTGAGACTAGAGAGAAAGCAGAGCTCACTGACCCACCCTGTGCCCATGCTTCAGACTGGAATCCAGAGTGACTGAAATCTACAGTGATGTACAGGTTCAACCCACAGTGATAACAACTCTCAGCCTGGCCAGGGGAGCAAGGACCAAAGATTATGGGTTCTATCTGGGACGCAAAGTGGAGCTTTATCAACTTCACAATGGAGTACTCGCTGCCCATGTCCACAGCCAAGTCGACTTGCTGTTCCTCTAATGAGTGCAAGTTGCTCCTGTAAGACTCATGGAAGGCAGATGTGCCAGGAGGAATTGAGAGGGTTGAATAATCTTCATCCCAGGACTCCTGGGAGGACTTCCTCCTCCACAGACTCCTGCAGATTCCTGATGAGCCAGGCAGAACAGGGATGACAGAAGATTAAACCAACAGAGATTAGACAACAAAGTCTCCCAGCTGATCTGATGGGAGTCAGAATGGAGTGGTCACAGAAAGCAAAGGCATTTTTCCTTCAAGAGAGAGAAAAAAAAACTATCCTTCTAAAGGCAGGGTGCAGGGTGACTACCCTGGGGACAGAGCACAAATGAGCAGCAGGTGCTCAGTGCATTTGCCACAGTTGAGCCACTGCAGGCCACTCAGACTCTCCCTGTAAACTATCATCACGACTTGCAGCATGAGAACTAGCATGGGGCTTCAACTGCCTCGCATAAGTTGTGTTGAATTTTACATGCAGCATTCAAGTGAACAGAGCTCTTGAGGCATTTCAGACACCCAGATCTTGTGTATTAAGGGCTTCC
>CAUYLG010026993.1:0-14368 GCA_963573385.1 Cacajao melanocephalus
CACATTCTGCACATGTACCCCAGAACTTATAAGTATAATTTAAAAAATAAAAATAATTGATGGCAAAATTTTGAAAACACTCATTTTGAAATCTGGAACAAAACAAGGCTCTTTCTATCATTATTCCTATCTATTTAGCCATCATTATAAGGTAAAAGAAAAACGCACTTTATAGGGATTGACAAAGAGGAAACAAATTGTCATTATTTGCACATAATGATAGTTCATTAAAACTACTATAGTTCACTAAGATTCTGATGTAAAATCAACAAAATTCAACTGTATTTCTACACAACAGTAAAGACATAAAATTAAATTAAAACACTGTCTAAATAGCTTTGAAATGTATAATAGAATAGATCCAACAAAAGATAGACTTCTGTTAGGTTTTCACAAGACCTTTGTGGAAAAAATTACAAAACATTTAAAGAACATTATAATGGAACAACAACCAAAATGACGGCTATATGCTTTTAATGGACTGGAAACTAATATCACAAATAATTCCATATCATAAAACAATTCTGCCCAAATTGATCTACAAATTAAGTGCAATTTCAATCAAAATCCCAAGTAGTTGGTTGTTGCTATTGATCTTGAAAAACTGATTCTAAAATTAATGTGGAAGAGCAGAGGGTCAAATATATCCTAGAGATGCCTAAAAAAGAAGCAACGTGGACTGACATGACTACCAGGTATAAAGCAGCCATATTTGAGACACATTGAACTGGTGCAGGCTTTGATAATTAGAGCAATGATATGGAACAATCAAATCCACACAGTTTGAAACAAGATTTATGAGAAATGGCAGTTGAGATCAAAGGCAAAGAAAATAATTTGTTCTTGGATAACTGATTATTCACATGAAAAAAGTATGCAACTGGGCTTAACCTCCTGTCAGATATAAAAATCATATCCATGTGCACTAACGATTTAAATGTGAAGCCAAAAGGGTGAAACATTTAGAGGAGAATATAGTTATAATTGCTTGATAATTAAGGCTTTTTTAAAAAAAGAATCAACATCACAAACTGTAAATAAAATTGATAAATGTATTAAATTATAATACCTTCTGTTCGTAGAATTTAACACAACCATCAAAATGTGAATGGATATACCATAGATTAGAGAAAGAAACTTGCAATACATGGAATAAATATTGACATACATAAAGTATTAAAATTTCTAAGTCAATTTTTAAAAAAGCTTACATGTGAATAGGCACTTCACAAAGGAGAGAATATAAATTCCCATTAAGCACATGAGAACATTACTTAAGCTCATTAGTAATCAGGGAAATAAAACTAAGACCACGTTATCATTTCATACTTATGAAATTGTACAAAACGTGGACTACAAAATATGAAAAATTTGACAGTATCAGGGATGGATGAGGACAGACGGATAACGCAAGGGCAACTAAACATTTTCCCACCTCTAATGGAAAGTAAATTGAAACTAACACTTCAAAAACAAGTTGACATTTATTTAGCAAATGTGAAGCTGTGCACTCTTTAGCAACCCAACAATTCAATGCCCAGGTGTATATACTCTATGTTGAGGTTAATGTGTATTTGAGAGGAAAGAAACAAAGAAACTGGAAGTGGGGAAGTTAAAGAAGAATGCAACAAAAACTGAATCATCATTAAAAAAAAAAAAAAAAAAACTAGAAAGTTGGTACAAACAAGAAAACGTATTTGACTATAAACCAACACATTACAAGTATTCCCATCTCCCCGTCTGCTCTACAAACATTAACAGAGAGAGAATATGTAAAAGACAGTGTCTTACTTAGCATACTGGATGGTCACATTCTGCTGTGCTGTGGGTTGGTAATCCAGCCTGGATAAACACAGGACATTTCCAAAACCACAAACAGAATATCAAGTTGTAAATGGAAGCCTGGAGAAAAACAAATAGGGACTAGTGAGGAATGGTAAGAAATGGTGCTGAAAAGGCCATGGGGTGCCAGATTATGCAAAGCATTCCAGGCCATATTAAGCAGTTTAGATTTTATCCTAAATTTAACAATTACCTTAAATAACTCTAAATAACTTTAAGAGGTTTGCCAAAACAAGGAGATGGAGTGGAGATGGGAAGAAATGAATGGATTCAATATATATATATTAGAAGTAAAATGTAGGTAACCAGCTAATGGATTTGATGTAAAAGGTGGTGAGAAAAAGAACAAACCAAAGATGACTTCTGGGCATTTCACAACTAAGTAAATGGTAAGACACTGAGATACCATCTCACACCAGTTAGAATGGCGATCATTAAAAAATCTGGAGACAAAAGATGCTGGAGAGGATGTGGAGAAATAGGAACACTTTTACACTGTTAGTGGGAATGCAAATTAGTGCAATCATTGTGGAAGACAATGTGGCGATTTCTCAAGTACCTAGAAATAGAAATTCCATTTGACCCAGCAATCCCATTACTAGGTATATACCCAAAGAATTATAAATTTTTCTATTATAAAGACACATGCACACGTATGTTCACTGATTCACTGTTTACAATAGCAAAGACCTGGAACCAACCCAAATGTCCATCAACGATAGAGTAGATAAAGAAAATGTGGCACTTATACACCATGGAATACTACACAGTCATAAAAAACAATGAGTTGGTATCCTTCATAGGAACATGGATGAATCTGGAAACCATCATTCTCAGCAAACTGACACAAAAACAGAAAACCAAACACCACATGTTAACACTCAGAGGTGGGTGTTGAACTATTAGAACACGTGGACACAGGGAGGGGAGCATCACACACTGTGGTCAGTTGGGGGGCTAGGGGAGGGACAGCAGGGGTGGGGGTAGGGAGGGTGGGGAGGGATAACAAGGGGAGAAATACCAGATATAGGCGATGGGGGGATGAAGGCAGCAAGCCACCTTGCCATGTATGTACCTATGCAACAATCCTGCATGATCTGCACATGTACCCCAGAACCTGAAGTACAATAAAAAAAAAAAAAAGAAAAATTCTAGAGGAACTTTTTTTTTAAGCAAGAATCTTCAAAAGTCAGAGTTGAATGAATTCAATTTAAGACAATAAATTCACAAGTTTAAGACAGAAAGGAGTAATTCAAATCAGATCTGGATCTAATTAATGCAGGGATTCTCAACCCCAGCAACTCATTAAAGCACCTGGTGAACTCTAACAACTACTACTGCTTAGGCCTCATCCCTGGATCTTGGGTAGAGCCCAGGAATGTTAATTTTCTAATAAGGTAATTCACTAATTAATTAATAATGTATACACTTATTAATTTATAAAAGCTATCCAGGTGCTTTTAGTGAGCACCAGGGGTTGAGACAGATCAGAAAACATGTACCTGTTAGAATCCCTGCTTCCATGAAGTAGCCTGTCCATGTGCCCCTTATGCTAGAACCATAGAATTCCTCATTGGTTTTTCCTGGTTAATTTGAGATACACAAATGTATGTATCTCCAAACAATTTAAAGTAATATTAGTTAAGGTATAATGCATACAGTTAATAGTATCAGTCATTAGCAATAAACGATTGGCAGTATCAAAATCTTACTTTTCCTATTCCATAGCTCCGGTGATAGTTATTGTGTCCAGATGCGTTTGCTTCTAATTTGGACAGTCTTTTTAATTCATTTCATATATGTACATCTCACCACCCCAACTGCAATTACAATGTGAGTTTCTTGAAGACAACAATCAACTTTTTAAAAAATGTTTAACTTTTATTTTAGATAGAATTAGTACATGTGCTGGTTTGTTTCATTTGTATATTGCACCCAAATAGTGAGCATAGTAGCCGACAGATAGTTTTTCAATGCACAACCCTCTCCTTCCCTCTCCCCTCTAATAGTTTGCAGTGTCTATTGCTCCTCTGTGTCCATGTGTACTCAGTGTTTAGTTCCCACTTATAAGAGAGACTATGTGGTATTTGTCTGTTCCTGTGTTAGTTCTCTTAGAATTATGGTTTCCAGCTTCATTCATGTTGAGTCAAAAGATATGATTTCATTCCTAAAGCAGTGTTGAAACTCAGAAGAAATTTGATAAATATTTGACTCATTGATTTACTGGTATTTTCACAAGGCTATTTCAACTTCTTTTTAATGAGACTTACTGAGGAGTAATGAAGTATCCTCATGGCTAAGTACAAAAATAATATCACTAGTTGGCAAAAGAGAATTTTCATTTTCTATTCTCTTAGTGACTCTATATAGATTTATTTTGCCTTCTCACCTCCTTCCCATTTCTAAAATATAATAATATCACAACAGTAACAGAAGCAACAGTGAAAGCTTATCCTCTTAATTCAGCTCTGACTTAAGTCAGAACAGATGGTAAAACTTTTTTAAACCAGGCAATACTTGAGAAGCAATAAATGGAACAGTGCTGCTGCGGTTGCTTTATACTTGTAGAAGCTAATCCATGCTGAATGGTTAACAAATTTACACAGTAAAAATGTTGGAATGAGTGTTTGTAGTCCCTAAACAATACAATGTGTGGCATGTGTGTGTGCACACGCTGCTGGTACTAAACTAAGAACACTTTAAGAAATGGCTCAAGGGCACACAAGTGCATTTAGAAGAATTAAAAAGCCACCAAGCCATGTTTGCCCGTGGGGGAATAAAAACAACCACTTTCCACCCCTTAGGCAAAAAGGATGACTATGGTTAAAAAAGAAAAAAAATAGAGACACAGAGCTTTCTAAATTGCTCATTCTTAAAAACCACCACAAAGAGCTACTTTTCAAGCATTTTGTCATGAGAAATGAGGCTTTCCAATCACTATTTTTTGCTTTTCCTTTATTCTGTTTGATGTTTTATGTTTCTTTAACTCCAGTCATAATTAGTGCAATGTAAAAACCTTGTCTTATAACCTGAAAACCTCCAGAAATCTGCTGATGATGCAGCTTCCAATTTGAACTGAGCCAAAAGCCTTTCGGAATTTTATCTGGAACTTTTTGCCCTTTGCCACCCAAATCATTTATTTATTTGATTGGATCCTTTTGATTTATTAAAAATGTTGCCACTGGTCTTAGGGCTTCTTGGCAAGAATACAAAATGTTGATACAATAATTTAATTCAATCTGGCACAGGGATGAGGAAAGAATCAGATAAAAGAGAAAATCTCTCTTAGAAAATGCCTGCAAAGAGAGAAATTTTTTATCTTGCATTTGGGTTCAATATAGGAAGCCATGTCCAATTCATTTCACTAACATCACCAGAACCCACCTTGCTTTAAGGCGAAATGTGTTGTTTTATAACCTGATAAACCTACGTCACCACAAACAGCAACACAAGAAATGTGACTTAGGTTATTCACATCCTGGTAAGAGTTTCAGAGTGTCACCTGTAATGGTAAGCAGAGGAATAAAGGATAATCGCAGTGTTTCCATGGTGAAAACCTCTCTTTCTCCCTCTCTTTTGCCAGACTTTTCCTGAATATAAGCTTTAAGAATGACGAAGAAAGTATCCAATACGATGGTTCACCTCTTAAGGATTTACTTGATCTGAGTAAGGAAGGGACGTGTTTTGTGTCCTCATCTCCTTCTATTTCTCTCCCCTTTCTACTTAGCAATTTCTCTTGCACCCTTTTTATTTCAGTACTCACCTCACTTCATTCTAAGTGGCTGAAGGATAGTACAGGGTTTCCAGCTCTTTTTCACGCCTGCTTCAAACCTTGACTGATGGATCGTAAGGCAAAAATGGTTCAAACAGAATTGTGGGTAGGTGCATTCATTCATTGCACCTGGCATGTGGAGGTGACCATCACAGGCTCATTTCCTTTTCTCAAGAAACTTTCATTCTAGAAAGCAAAAACCTTCTTAAAGTATTCTTGGTTCCTACTGGATCCTTTTGACTTGACAAAAGGAATAGGTCAAAGATTGGAATGAGGTTATGAAAATAAGCCAAGCTCTCCTGGGAAGAATGCTGAGAAGCTTTGAGCTGTGCTTCCTGCTGAAGCAGTGCAGAGAAGTGGCTGCAGGTTAAATTTCTTCCCTCTCTCCCCCTCCCCCTCTGTATTTGAAGATCTTCTTACCTTTCAGAAAACTTTTCCTTTTAATCTGTTCTTCCCTTTTCGTTTTTTTTCTGGAGAGAAATTCAGAGCATTATCTACTTTGAACCAGAGGAAAAAATCTTTTTCTCCATGGGGTTTCCTGACAGACTTGTTGAATGCTGAGAATTCATCCCTGGTTCGATATTTCTCCTTTTAGTGATTGAAGAAAATCTCTGATGATAATACTATGCTCCTGGGGGTAACACCTAAAATCAACACAGGCCTCTATCATCCTGTGCTAGTTGTGATCAACTTAAGTGATTTTGAAGAGAAGGGGAAAATGGAAGCTTCAAAACAACTTACATCTTCACGTGCTAGTGATTCTTAAGTACTTACTGCTCTGACCTCACAACCAGATCATCATGCTGGCCCTACCCTTCTGCAGGCTGTGAACTCAGGCAAGGAGCCAAGGCAGGGCTGCTGAGATAATCATGCACTGTGGTCACAGCAATGTTCTGAGCTAACCAAGCAGCAGCAAATATACAGAATTTGTTTGGAAGGGTAATGCTATGGTCAGGGCTCATATACTCCTCTACAGTATATCAGAGTAACAAGAAGCATCCAGGGTTTGCCTTTCTCTGTTAGGTGTCAACGTCTTCTCATGGGCAAGCAGGCCATTTATGGAAAGAAGTGGTGCCCTAACTTCAAGCAAAGAGAACATCACATACTTGTATAAATGTTTGCTGCATTTATTATGGTTAGAGGTTGCATACATGAAAACAAAGAAGAGACTAGCATGTTCACCAAGAAAATGCAGATGGTGGCACAAGCCCGGAAGGAGGAAAGAACACAGTAGATGTGAAAAATGCCCCACCCTAAACATGGCTGGAAGATTGAGTGAGTGGTACTTCTTGATAATGTAAACCACTCGGTTCAATCTTTCACTAGAAGAGTGAACATACACTTATTCCAAACTCCACTGCCTTTCATAGTTGTGCTACAAATAGATGCATGATGTGGTTTGGCTTTGTGTCCCCACCCAAATCTCACCTCAAATTGTAATCCCTATGTGTCAAGGGAGGGACCGGGTGGGAGGTGATTGGCTCGTGGGGGCGGACTTTCCCCTTGCTGTTCTTGTGTTAGTGAGTGAGCCTTAGGCAATCTGATGGTTTAAAACTATGGCACTTTCCCCCTCTCTTGATCTCTCTGCTGCCACCATGTAAGATGTACCTTGCTTTCCCTTTGCACTGTGCCATGATTGTAAGTTTCCTGAGGCCTCCTCAGCCATGGAGAACTGTGAGTCAACTAAGCCTCTTTTCTTTATAAATTACCCAGTCTAAGGTAGTCCTTTATCACAGTGTGAGAATAGATGGATACAGTCCATATTGTCATATACTTTATGACAGTCATTGTTCACTAGCATTTTATTTGTATTGATATACAATGAATTTTGAAAAATTTTTGTTATACACTTAGACTTTCCCTAACATTTTTATACCCTTACAGATTGCTCTTCAATCATTTCAGACATTTGTTTTTTACTAAATTACTTACTTGAGATTAATGTGTAAGAGTAGAAATGCTACAGATGAAAATCATCAGCATTCTTTAATGTGAATCATTCTGTTTAAAATATTATATCAATTTATAATTTTACAAACAGTAGATGAATGGACACTCTCACAATGACTTTGTCATCATTGAGTACTAAATGTATAAAGCTTTTAATGCTGTCTCATGTCATAGTTTACAATGCATTTTTAAGTTGCTAGTGTGAATGCACTCTTCCATTGTATAATTCTTCTTTGACGATTTCACCCTGTTTTAATTGTGACCACTGTTTTCTCAATAAGGTCTAATATTGCCAGTCTTTTGAAACTCATAAGATACTTAGACATACTCATTTAAAAAGATATATTACATTATATTTAATCTTGAGGCAATTTGAAATACAAGTACTGTAAATTTAAACTTCTCAGTCATCTAGGAGATGTAATATAGGTCTGTATTTCAGCCAGTTCCTAAAATATGTTTTGAAATCTGTGTTATAATACCTGAATTATCATTTTGAAACCAGGAATCCTGTGTTCTTGTTTCTAATTTTGTGCTTATTTTCTAGGCAAGTAGATGACTTTGTGTGGTTAATTTTATGCGTCAATCTGATTGGTCATAGGGTGCGATGATTAAACATTATTTTTGGTTGTGTTCTTATTTCCAGAAGAGATTATCATCTGAATCGATGTACTCATTTTTTTTATTATTACACTTTAAGTTCTGGGGTACATGTGCCGAACATGCAAGATTGTTACATAGGTATACACGTGCCATGGTGGTTTGCTGCATCCATCACCCTGTCATCTACATTAGGTATTTCTCCTAATGCTATTCTTCCCATACCCACCCCCCACCCACTATCCCTCTCCTACCCCCCATACCCGAACAGGCTCCAGTGTCTGATGTTCCCTTCCCTGTGCCCATGTGTTCTCATTGTTCAGCTCCCACTTATGAGTGAGAACGTGTGGTGCTTGGTTTTCTGGTCTTGTATCCATTTGCTGAGAATGATGGTTTCCAGGTTCATCCATGTCCCTGCAAACAACATGAACTCATCCTTTTTATGGCTTCATAGTATTCCATGGTGTATATGTGCCACATTTACTTTATCCAGTCTATCACTAATGGGCATTTGGGTTGGTTCCAAGTCTTTGCTATTGTCAACAGTGCTGTAATAAACACATGTGTGCATGTGTCTTTATAATAGAATGATTTATAATCCTTTGGGTACATACCTAGTAATGGGATTACTGGGTCAAATGGTATTTCTGGTTCTAGATTCTTGAGAATTGCCACACTGTCTTCCACAATGGTTGAGCTAATTTACACTCCCACCAACAGTGTAAAAGCATTCCTATTTCTCCACATCCTCTCCAGCATCAGTTGTCTTCTGATTTTTTAAATGATCGCCATTCTAACTGGCATGAGATGGTGTCTCATTGTGGTTTTGATTTGCATTTCTCTAATGACCAGTGATGATGAGCTTTTTTTCATATGTTTGTTGGCTGCATAAATGTCTTCTTTTGAGAAGTGTTTGCTCATATCCTTTGCCCACTTTTTGATGGGATTGTTTGTTTTTATCTTGTAAATTTGTTTAAGTTCTTTGTAGATTCTGGATATTAGCCCTTTGTCAGGTGGGTAGATTGCAAACATTTTTTCCCATTCTGTTGGTTGTTGATTCACTCTAATGATAGTTTCTTTTGCAGCACAGAAGCTCTTTAGTTTAATTAGATCCTGTTCATCTCTTTTGGCTTTTGTTGCTATTGCTTTTGGTGTTTTAGTCATGAAGTCCTCACCCATGCCTTTGTCCTGAATGGTATTGCCTAGGTTTTATTCTAGGGTTTTTATTGTGTTAGGTTTTATATTTAAATCTTTAATCCATTTGGGGTTAATGTTTGTATAAGGTGTAAGGAAGGGATCCAGTTTCAGCTTTCTGCATATGGCTAGCCATTTTCCCCAGCACCATTTATTAAATAGGGAATCCCTTCCCCATTGCTGTTTCTGTCAGGTTTGTAAACAAACAATTGGTTGTAGGTGTACGGTGCTACTTCTGAGGCCTCTGTTCTGTTCCATTGATCTATGTCTCTGTTTTGGTGTCAGTACCATGCTGTTTTGATTACTCTAGCCTTAGAATGCTTAGTATTATTTGGCTATGCAGGCTTTTTTTTTTGGTTCTGTATGAATTTTAAGGGGGATTTTTCAAAGTCTGTGAAGAAAGTCAATGGTAGCTTGATGGAGATAGCATTGAGCAGTATGGTCATTTTCATGATACTGATTCTTCCTAACCATGAGCATGGGATGTTTTTCCATCTGTTTGTGTCCTCTCTTATTTCCTTAGGCAGTGGTTTGTAGTTCTCCTTGAAGGGCTCCTTCGCACCCCTTGTTAGTTTTACTCCTAGGTATCTTATTCTCTTTGTAGCAATTGTGAATGGGAGTTCACTCATGATTTGGCTCTCTGTTTGTCTGTTATTGGTGTATAGGAATGCTCATAATTTTTGCACATTGATTTTGTATCCTGAGACTTTGCTGAAGTCACTTATCAGCTTAAAGAGATTTTGGGCTGAGACGAAGAGGTCTTCTAAATATAGAATCATGTGGTCTGCAAATGGAGACAATTTGACTTCCTCTTTTCCTAATTGAATACCCTTTATTTTTTTCCTCTTGCCTAACTGCGCTGGCCAGAACTTCCAATATTATGTTAAATAGGAATGGTGAGAGAGGGCATCCTTGTCTTGTGCCAGTTTTCAATGGGAATGCTTCTAGTTTTTGCCCATTCACTATGATATTGGCTGTGGATTTGTCAGAAATAGCTCTTATTATTTTGAGATATGTTCCATCAATACTTAGAGTATTGAAAGTTTTTAGCATAAAGGACTGTTGAATTTTGTCTAAGGTCTTCTCTGCATCTATTGAGAGAATCATGTGGTTTTTGTCTTTGGTTCTGTTTATGTGATGGATTACGTTTATTGATTTGCTTATGTTGAACCAGCCTTGCATCCCAGGGATGAAGCCGACTTGATCGTGATGGATAAGCTTTTTCATGTGCCGTTGGATGTGCTTTGCCAGTATTTTACTGAGGATTTTAGTGTCAATGTATTGTCCTTACCAATGTGGGTAGGCATTATCTAATCCATTGACAGCCCAAATAGAACAAAAGGCAGAAGAAAGAAGAATTTGCCCCTTTTTGCTTCCTGCCTGTCTGCTTGGGACATCTTACATCATATTCTCTGTTCCTCAGACTGGGATTTACCCCATTGGTTCACCTGGATCTCAGGCCTTCAGAGGCAAATGGAACTATACCACCAGCTTTCCTGGGTCTCCAGACTGCAGTCAGCAGACAGTGAGACTTCTCAGACTTCATAATCATGGAAGCCAGTTCCATTTTATGGGTTCAGTTTCTCTGGAGAACTGTGACTAATATACTTCATTACTTTAAATCTTAACATCTTCATCCATTAAAAGGAGGGAAGGATACTTGTCTTTCTAACTTATTAGAGCTTTTAATAATTTAGAAGATAGTATTACATGAGAAAAGAGAGGAACGTATATGTTAAATTATAAAATGTGAGTCAAATATAAAGATGTATTAAAGCTTACCATCCAGAAATTTCTGTGTTGGGAGTCTCCTACATAGTGGTTAATGGAAGAGGAATTTCAGTTAATCTCCAATTTATTAATTTCTCATTTTTTAAATAATTCTGCTTATACATGCTCACTACTCTAAAAGCTACTGAAGGCACTTAAAATAAATTAGATTCTTTCCATCATGATCTTCTACTTTAGTTCAGGAGATAATACCTAAACACAGGAAGAAGTAAATAAGATATTAGGTTGGATGTAATAAAATACTGAAAATGGATATTAAGAACAATTGCTTAAATTCTAAGTATTAAAAAAGGAACAAAACCAACGAATCTAATGCTTTATTTTACTTTGTACCACTCGACATATGCAAAGTAAAAACATGTTTCCCTAATGAGAATTTTCAAGCCTTTTTAGGATTGCAAAGAAGTAAAGCTATGGAAAATAAAGCAGTACATTAGCCACTAAAATTTAGCAGGGTGAATAAAACTTTATTGTTCATTTTTTTCCTAATTAAACTTTATAGATTTCTTAGATGTTAATTAGCACACAAAGCGCCTGGAATTTTTACTTTCTGAAGCAACAACAAGCAGATTTTTAAATTATCCAATTGAATTGAGTAGAAAAAAGAGAACTGAAGATTGTTACTTAATTATAAAGGTTTCATGGGGAGAAAAAAAACTTCAGCTAAATTACAACGGCATAAAACTGAGAATCAACCTAGAATTTTTCTTCTCTAATTTGTTTCTCTCTTTATTCAGATAGCAGATAATTGATCCTTCAGATAATGATCACTGCACCATTATCAAATAAATCTCAAATGTACTTTTGTTAGAATTCACTGATTTGGGTTATTTTTTATGGTTTATTCATCCTTAATAAACCATAATAGATATTAATAGAAAAATAGGATGTTAATAGAAAAAGAATAAATTAAGACATCAAATTATGAATAATTTTTTGGTAAGCATTGCTGTGCATACATATTTTATAGACTGCATGCAGTCTTCTTCTTCATCTTTAGCTTGGTCTTTCATCCTTCTTTCAATCTTTGGAGATAATAACCCAAACTTCTAAAGATAGCATGTAGAAATACGAATGAGTCTCTCTGTCTCTCTCTCTCTCTCTCTCTCTCTCTCTCTCTCTCTGTCTCTCAAGTTAGTCATAAAAAAATTGTAGAATATATGAATTTCTATTGTAATTCTAACAAGCTCATAGATATTTAATATGTATGTGGTGCACCAGGGGAAAAGGTTTCATGGACATTCCCAAAATGGTCTATCTTAATAAAATTCACTATCAATAACTGCAATGTACAAGACAAATGACAGAAAAGTTGTAATCACTCAAGATAGCTTATCCTTTC
This sequence comes from Cacajao melanocephalus, assembly GCA_963573385.1. Lineage (NCBI taxonomy): Eukaryota > Metazoa > Chordata > Mammalia > Primates > Pitheciidae > Cacajao > Cacajao melanocephalus. The sequence continues at coordinate 12,492 of CAUYLG010026993.1, forward strand.
TTACAATCACAAGGATGCAAAGAACTTTCTACCCCCACTATATCTCTAGCATGCAACTCTTCCATTGTCCCACCAACATTGTTGCTTCAGTTTAATGTCTCCTTATCTTCTGATTGGTTCCTATAAGAATCTCCTAAGAAATGATCCCATCTACCATCATACTCTCACCCTTTATAATTCTGCCTTCCTAATTCTCACCCTTCCTAATTCTGCCTTCATAATCTTTCTAAAATGAACATCTTACTATATATGTCTACCTTTGCTTAAAAATCATTTGTTTCCAACAGCATGACATATTAGAACTCTTGAACAACCCATCTGGTTAAAAGCAGAAACAAAAAAAATGTTAGATAAAGTACTTAATAATCTTCTAAATGCACAGACGAGAGGAACAGCAACAAAAAATTATCCCACGACCAAATCAATGAGAAAACATGCACTTAGACATATAAGAAAGCACAGAAGGAGGCAGTTGCCTGCGGTCATTACCCAATCTTTGGTTACCTAGATTTTTAGACTGTCAGATTAAGACACTTTACAGGGAACAGGAGACTCAACCTAGGGCTTGAAGAAGGCAAGACGTTAGACATTCCACGTAAAGACATGACCTTACCTCACCTACTTAAGGGAATAATGGTAGTGAAAATTTCAATTACATAAAAGGAATGAGTTTAAGAGATCTATTGTGTGACATGGTAACTATAGTTAACAATATATCATATTCTTGAAAAATGTATAAAGTGTTCTTACCACAAAAATGATAACTATGTAAGGTAATGTATATGTTAATTAGCAAGATTTAGTCATTCTACAGTGTATGTACTTGTCAAAATATTGCATATGATAAATAGATAAAATTTTATCTGTCAATTTAAGAAAATACGTTTAAAAAGGGAAGACTAGAAAGGCAAATCAAACACACAAACAAAATAACTCATATCACAAAGAGATGTGGTTTAAAAAAATGCTTATCATTGACTTGTCTATATTTGAAAAAAAAAAATCTTCCCTATGAATTTGTAATCAGAAACTAGGCCAGGTGTGTTGGCTCACACTTGTAATCCCAGCACTTTGGAGGGTCAAGGCGGGCAGACTACCTGAGGTCAGGAGCTTGAGACCAGCTTGACCAACATAGTGAAACCACATCTCTACTAAAAATACAAAATTTAGCCAGGTATATTGGTGTGTGTCTGTAATCCCAGCTACTCAGGAGGCTGAGGCATGATAATAGCTTGAATTCAGTGGGCTGAGATTGCACCACTGCACTCCAGCCTGAGTGACAGAGCAAGACTCTGTCTCAAAAAAATAACTAAATAAATAAACAAACAAATAAAATAAACCACTCTAACAAGGATATGGAATATTATTCTTAAAACCTGTGTAGTCCAACGCATCCCCCAAATTTAATTTATAGTGACCTCAGATCAGTAGTGCTCTCGTTTATGAAAGAACCAATTCCATCCTCCTTAGAAAAACATGCATTAAAAACTCAGCTCTCAAAGAAGTTACATAAAGTTATAGGAAAAAAGTTGTAAATAATAGGAGAAAACAATCCGTAATAAATAAAAAACAGTAAAAGCAAACAGTTAAACTCAGACATATAAAGACTGTAAATTCTCAAATTTTCATAAAAGTATCAGACAAAAAATATGGGAAAATATTTAGAGAGAAAAAATGAAAAACTTGAAGAAGATTGTTAAAAAGATAATTAGCCATCAAAAACGATGAATTCGTGTCCTTTGTAGGGACATGGATGAACCTGGAAACCATCATTCTCAGCAAACTGACACAAGAACACAAAATCAAACACCACATGTTCTCACTCATAGGCAGGTGATGAACAATAAGAACACATGGACATAGGGAGGGGAGCACTA